>NC_069422.1:44481895-44504395 GCF_026875155.1 Cherax quadricarinatus
CTGCATGATATAATGACGCAATCGAATGTGACCTGATATTCCTAATGTAAATACAAATCCATATCCATCAGCGAACCCTGTTAATCTCCAACAGAACGGGATTTTCCTACTGTTTAATCATATATTTCGGCTTAATTACTTGCTCATTAACAGCGTATTATGTTAAGAGTAAATGTTCACAGGAGTGGAAACCCCCGTCACATAGCTCACAGCGACTAGGAACACTAGTGTTTACATTTGACCGGCCGAGGCCCTCAACATGCTAAGTCTAACCTGCCGCGTGTTCCAGTCATTTATATCATCCACTTACGTAATTAAGACTTCAGCCTTACGGCAACTCGTTCAGTTATTTATGCTAAATGTAGGGGCATCAACCAGGGGGTGATTATCACGTTAGGAAAGCCACTTTGTTCCTGGTTTTATGGGCGGTCGTCGGCTCTCGTGACAGCTTCTCCCGAACTCAAAGAGTTCTCAGAGACGCGTTGAAATTATTATCTTCACTTCCAATTTCCATTCTTTTTTTTAGCCATCAGTATTGGTCTAATCAAGTTATTATATATTTATATTTATGGATTTACGCATCGTAATTCAATGTGCCTTAACAAGATAATTGTTGTAATTATTATTATACATTGTACAATAGGTGGAAGAGATGTAGCCCAGAGCTGATTCCTGTTTATAAGATAATGAATGACTTTGAAACAGGCGAATAATATCCCTTCGTTTTATATAGCAATATTATATTTTTGTTATAATTGAGATCTATGAGAAAATTGTGTGTGTGTGTGTGTGTGTGTGTGTGTGTGTGTGTGTGTGTGTGTGTGTGTGTATTTTCCAACCATCTTGCCTTTTACTATTTTATTAGTGAAGAAAATTGTTTATTAAAGTTTACGAGGTGTCACCTGACCAGCAGCCATCCATCACCCACATGGAATATTGCAGGGAAACATAGCTGGCTGACCTGGCTTCCTGCTGTGTATATATCATGTAGAATAGGCTAACAGAACAGTGTATTAAAATTTTCAGAAATAAATTCTAATATATACCAATAACCCCAGTTAGTTGCCCACTCTCTTAACAGCCGCCCACATACACACAATCAGAAACAGCCCACATCCCTCAACAGTCACCCATACCCCCAAAATGCCCAGCCACTCCACAACGCTTGCCACTTACTTACTCTTGGAACAAAGTGTCAACACACTGTGACAAACTGAAACATTCCAAATCTCCCGCACAGAACACTCCTACAAGTAAAACCAGCATCAAAATCCGCCAATACAAGTACGCCAGACACTAAAAAAACACCATAACCCCCAAAACTCAACAACCAAAGCCAATAAACCACCTGTAAGCTACAAACTAAAGTCAGTCCATCACCTCTACGACTGCGTCCCAGCATACAAACGCCATTTCAGCCCAATCATCGGGACCCGTCATGGATCGGGGGCGGGGGCTTTGATTCCCAGGAATAATCAGTCTCGTCAAAATCAGTCCTTAATACTATTATCTGACCCATAACCCAATTATCATGTCACATAGCGCTCATAACTCATAGACACCATCACCCACCTGCGACGACCCACCACCACCATCATCGATCACCACCACCATTAACACTACAGCGACTCTAGTCACCACCATTAATCACTTAACCACCACTCTACACCATTACACAGTTAGTCAGTGCCACTACAATGCCAACACCACAATCGTCTATTCATTCTCATGCCCCCCCTACTGGCACACACATTGTGTGGAGTGTGGGGAGGGATACACTTTCTGGTACTGAGTTCCCATGTTGACATAGTTCTTCATGATATCAATTGTCCTTGATGTGATTTTCCCTCAGTTAAAAATTATATACAATGAGTTTGAATGTTTGAGGAACATTGTTGGGCGGTGAGGAGGGTCGTACCCACCTGTCTGGCGAGTGTTCTTCATAGTACACCAGTGTGGCAAGTGTTCTTGATAGTACACCAGTGTGGCAAGTGTTCTTGATTGTAAGTGTTCTTGATGGTACACCTGTCTGGCGAGTGATCTTGTTGGTACACCTGTGTGGGAAGTGTTCTTGTTGGTACACGTGAGTGGGAAGTGTTCTTGTTAGTGCACCTGTGTGGCAAGTGTTCTTGTTGGTACACCTGTGTGGCAAGTGTTCTTGTTGGTACACCTGTGTGGCAAGTGTTCTTGTTGGTACACCTGTGTGGCAAGTGTTCTTGTTGGTACACCTGTGTGGCAAGTGTTCTTGTTGGTACACTGTGTGGAAGTGTTTTGTTGTGACACTGTGTGGCTAAGTGTTCTTGTTGTGCACCTGTGTGCAAGTGTTCTTGTTGGTACACCTGTGTGTCAAGTGTTCTTGTTGGTACACCTTTGTGTCAAGTGTTCTTGTTGGTACACCTGTGTGGCAAGTGTTCTTGTTGGTGCACCTGGAGCCAGGACTTAGTCTCTTCTGATGCTCCTTTCTATACCGGATCAAATGTGACTCTCATTCCACAAACACTATTTGATCCATAAAGGTTTAGTATTCACCGCGAAACATAAAAAATGTAAGTCTTTTCACGATCAAGGTTTGATGTCTTTTGTATGTCCTCTCACGGTGACGGCTCGGCCTTTTTTGTAGTTTCCTCTCACCTCAGACGCGGCCTTTTCCGCAGTATTCTCTCACGGCAGATTCGCCTTTTCTGCAGTTTCCTCTCACCTCAGACTCTGCCTCTTCTGTAGGTCCTCTCGAAGCTGTAACTCTTTTGACTGTGCTGCTAATTCCAGGCTTCCTCACAACGAAAGAACAGGGAACTCTAGTAATAATTCTGTCCCTTACTTTCCATCTCCAGTAGACGGGTAGGACTGGAGCAACAATACGTTTCCTCTAGGTAAACGGTCATTTTCACGTATTATTTTTATTAACGGAAGCATTGATCTTTAAGCAACTTGCTTGCTAACCCTTGTGTATTTATTTACATAGTTTTTATTATTCTCATAACTATGGAAGGGGATCCTCCCTTCTTACTTATAGCAGGGGAACAGAAAATTATCTTCCCTGACAGGTCGGACGCTGGAAATTAGGAATATCAGTCTTGAGCAATGTTGTTCCCAGTTGCAGTTTCTTGTTGCAACTTCGCTCAGGGCTTCCCCTCAGCCTGTCATTGTTGCAAGTTTCCACTCGGGAATTCACTTCCGCCAGGCACTGTTGCAAGTACCTCAGGTCCTTCAAGTCCTTCCGATGCCTCGGGTAATTCGATGGATAGACTAGAGAATGGCGAGGTTTCGCCCTTCATTAATACCTAACATTTCCTGTCAGCAAGCGAGCCTCGGAGAAAGGATTTATATGGTTTTTGACTATCACGAAACATTTATAAAACATGAAATCTGAAAAATCCTTTTGGGGACAGTTGCTGGTTGACTGTAAACGATCTTCTTAATCGTGGCTATTAGAGATAGAGAGAGAGAGAGAGAGGAGAGAGAGAGAGAGAGAGAGAGAGAGAGAGAGAGAGAGAGAGAGAGAGAGAGAGAGAGAGAGAGAGAGAGAGAGAGATTAAGACCATGGAACAGTCTAGGTGTTCGTATACTACAAACAACATACATTGGGCAAGCTTCCAGATACGATAAAATGACCCCCGTTTCTTGACTTATAAAAATACACTGAAAAGGAACATCCGTCCTGCAACTGCATCCCTTCAGCAGAAAAGGCAGAGAAACAAGAAGAGGGAAAGAAAAAGGTAGAGGAGACCGAAGAGACTATAAGTTAAAAAGAAACACAATAATCTCTCATTTTTGCGAGCATCCTTGAATATCCCCCTAAAAAGGAGACTGCCATAAATTCTACTAGACGCTTGGAAGGACACATCTGTCTCTCAAGCGTTTAAACACAATAAATTTTCACCAAATGCCATTATCCCAGCTGCCCGGAGACTTATCCTGGCTTTCAGCTTATTAAATTGTCCTTAGAATTCCAAGTTAAGGTTCCGCTAGTGTTTCTGGGCCAGAGAAAAAGAGGAATTAGGTGGAATTTGTAAGATGCAAGTTTTGTTGCATTAAAATTCACGAGGGAGAGTCGTAATTGTGTTTAATATTTATATCGTTCCGAAGAGGTAAAACTTGCGATTTTGGCTTAAATAACAACGCTCTTCTTACCGAATAAGGAAAGCGAAAACTTGTGTATGTAATAATTTCGCAAAAATTCATTCTGAACATAAAGAGAAAAATATATTTCATTGTGTTTGTTTATTAAATTATTGTAAACTTATCTAAAATATATTTAGTTGGATTAGGCTAAATTAAATTATGCTTGTTATAATAAGGTTAGGTAAGTTTCTTAAGGTTCTTTTGGTACAAAATTATTAATTTTTACATTAACATAAATGAAAAAATCTTTAAACGTATAATAGAAAATTTTAGAAAGGACTTAATTTTAAACGAGTTCTTGCTAATTGACCAGTTTTATCTCTATGTATTTTTATATGTATTTTTATTATATTTTATACTCAGTTTTTCTGTTTTTGCTGTGAATTTTTTCACTTTCTTCCCCTACTTACCCCCTAACTCTCTCTCCCTCTTTTTCTCTTTCTCTAGGTTAGGTTAGGTTAGGTAAGGTTCGTCAGGAAACAGGATAAATGTTTCCTGACGCGGGTCTTAGTCAGATGATGACCCGCCTTTGGAGCTTTTGGTCATCTGACCGAGGCCTTCCGCTGGCTTACCGGTCCACCCCTTTAAAAATTATGGTCATTTATAACCATTTGTGAAATTAATGGGATTTTTCTCTAGGTGATTAAGCAACCGTTGGCTTACTGGAATTAAATGCCCCTAGTTAATCCTCCACTGGCTTAAGTGTTATATACCAGTGGTTGAGCAACCAGTGGCTTACCAGTGCTAAAAACCTTTCAGTTCCGCTGATCAGACTTGTTTAAGCCCACATCCCTCATGTTAGGTATAGCGCCCACAGGTTTTGTGCTTCCTCGTATATATAATAATTCTATTTTTCTAAATAATATACAGGTTAACCTGTACAGCACGATGCTACTTACATTCCTGCGTGTTCCATTTGTTACTGCTTGTTTCGTCTGTTCCTCCATGTTTCGTTTGTTCCTGCGTGCTCCGTTTGTTCATTTGTGCGTGTTCCACCTGCAGTTCCTCTAACCTCCAGTTGGATGAGAAAATATACCTCTTAAGTTAAACCTTGGTCTCCTCCTCCCAGTGTTAATTTGACTTCATTTTGGTATTACTAGGCGTGCAGCGATGCTGGGACGGCTTATAGCGGTCTGTTTGTGGCTTATGGCAGTAGTTGGAAGGTCTATGGCAACTTGTTTATGGTTTATGTCAGTAGTTGGAAAGCCTATTGCGATCTTTATGGCTTATGGCAACGGCGATCCATTTATGGTTTGTTTTGACTTATGGAAGGCGATAGCGGTGAATGGATGGATATGGATCTTGGCCCTTGGAAGGCCTATTTTCTTCCCTTGGAAGGTCTGTTTCTGCTTTGGAAGGTCTGTTTCTGCTTTGGAAGGTCTATTTCTTTCCTTGGAGGGGCACTGGCATCTTGTGCAGTGATATATGAACCGGAAATGATTATGCTCATCATTCAGGCAGGTTTCCATCTCTGCTCCGAGCGTTGAACTTGACTTGAGCTGAGTGTGACAACTGTTCAGTATCCTCTCACTAGTTCCGTTCTCAAGATAGCAACTCATGAAACTCGTGTCAAAAGATTATGAAACTCTCATATAATTCTACGAAAAAAAATGAATGCATTCTTCCGCTGAGATGAGATTAGATGATACATGAAAAAGCCGAAGGAGGGGCAAAAAATAATGTGGATATTACAACCCAAGAATCCAAAGGCCTGTTATCCTGAGTGTAAAGGGATCACAATAACAACAGGAAATTGACTTACATATCTTCACAAGTTAGAACAGAATAGTACACAGCAGAAAAACTTTTGACTTACATTATCCTTCACCAAGTAAGAACAGAATTATGTACACTGTATACACTATGTACAACAATAGGTATTAGTGCACTCCACGGTAAGCAAGGCAGAATAGAAGCCACTAGAGAGCAGACCATGCTTCAATCAGCTCTAAAATGGGAATGACAAGGGCAGACAGGTGTGTGGTACCCACAACACCTCTGCGATTGCCAAAACCATCTTCTCATTGGCTGGAACCTGGGTACTGATCGAACTACGAGGGCCCAATCGTCGACCCTAGTACTGGTTCGCTGGTTGGGGGAGATAGCCTTTCAATGAGGGTGTGTACATGCGCCGAATAAAGGTTACATACTCTTTGCATGCCACAGTGGACAAAGTAGCGTAGGTTGAAAATAATAAACAAAGAAATGCAGCCGTAGGGTTCATATCCTCCTCGGGCCGTAGTCACCCTTTACCCCAACAATAACAGTAACACCAGCTACTTGATTTTGAAGTACTTAAGCTTCCAGATCCATTATCATATAATCTTTCCTCAGATAAAAAAAAATCGAGGGTACCTATCCAAGGTCTCCTTACAGCAAAACGTTGTCCTAAAAAAGTTTTTCTTAGCTCTAAACATTTGTCCCGACAAACCTTGTGTTAGCTCGAAACATTATCCCAAGAGAGCTCGCCTTGTGGCGAAACGTTGTCCCAGTACAGGTATGTTTCGCTACGTGTGTCTTAGACTTCATTACTTTCGACAGTGCATGATTCAGCCTGACATCTCTCCAGTCGTGATCTTATGAAGTGTCTTCTCATTCGCTATCAGCCGTTCTGCCACCCGCTATCAGCTGTTCTCTCACTCGCTATCAGCTGTTCTCTCACACGCTATCTGCTTTTCTCTCACTCGCTATCATCTGTTTTTCCCGTTATCAGCTATTCTCTCACTATCAGCTGTTCTCTCACTCGTAATTACGTCATCTCTAGTTAGTTACCAGTTTCGTAACGGTAATTAACTCTTTAATTACCGAGTCATTATCAAGATGATTGAGAGCAGAACAAGGATACGAGACAGGTTCCCCCAGAGTGAACAACACAACAGGAAGGCTGCCTTCACCTGGTTCCGTTGGCACAAGAATATACCGTTTGTTCGAAAACAGAAGGTTTATGGATGTCTACCTACCCGGAGTCTACCTGGAGGGTATTCCGGGGATCAACGCCCCCGCCCCCCACACACTGGTAGCTTCAATACAGACATTACAAGATTATTCTATTACATTTTGTGATGGTATTCATTACGTGTACCGGGGTTTCTCTCTTGCTCCTCGGATCAAAATCGATGACCTAACTTTAACTACGTGCTGTGTGACCCTTACAGGCTTAGGGCTTCCCCAAGAATATAGTGAGTACTTCTCACAGCCTCTATCTTCATCCTTCCATCCCCATCCTTCCATCCCCATCCTTCCATCTTCATCTTTCCATCCTCATCTTTATTTTTTCATCCCCATATTTTCATTCCCCATACTGTAGTAACCTTGGACGTACACAGGTACGACCTTGTATGTACACACAGGTACGACGTTGGACGTACACACAGGTACGACCTTAGACATACAGGTACGACCTTAGACATACAGGTACGACCTTAGTCGTACACACACAGGCTCGACCTCCAGCACTGAGGGTAACAGCTTTGATGTCTCCTTGAAGCACCTCGTCAAAGACATTTATCCTCGGGTCACCCTTAGAATTCCTTTAATCATTGCTTAGTTAGCTCACGTACGGGGGAAAACAAGAGCTTTATGTTTTTTAAAGAGAGAGAGAGAGAGAGAGAGAGAGAGAGAGAGAGAGAGAGAGAGAGAGAGAGAGAGAGAGAGAGAGAGAGGGAGGGAGGGAGGGAGGGAGAGAATAAATTAGCTATAGAATGTTTCTAGTAAGGATAATAATTAATAATTATCTCTTTTGAAAGAATTCACAATAAAACGCGTGATTGTAAACATGCGAAAATATCAGTGAAAATAGGAAATTTAACCTGACCGCTTCCATGTGTTTACACATCTTCCTCTGAAGGTGTGTGTGTGTGTGTTTTGTGTGTGTGTGTGTGTGTGTGTGTGTGTGTGTGTGTGTGTAGCGTTTGTGTGTGTGTGTGTTTGTGTGTGTGTGTGTGTGTGTTTGTGTGTGTGTGAGTGTGTGTGTGTTCTAGTGTGTGAGTGTGTGTGTGTGTTTTGTGAGTGTTGTGTGATGTGTTGTGTGGTTTGCGTTTGTGTAGCATTGTTTGCTGATGTGTGTTTTGTGCTGTGTGTGTGTGTGTGGTGTTGTTTGTGTAGTTGTGGTGTTGTTTTTATGTGTACCCAACTGTGTTTTACGTCTATTGACCCTTCGGGAATATTGTATTACCACTTTAGCCCAATATTCTGCACACCACTACATCTCTCCCATCTCTCTCTCTCTCTCTCTCTCTCTCTCTCTCTCTCTCTCTCTCTCTCTCTCTCTCTCTCTCTCTCTCACTCTCCCTGGAGGTGGGAAGTGCAATACCTGCACTGTGAAGGGGGTGCCGAGGGCGCTGTTGTTTGAAGGTTGTGTGTGTGTTATGATGTCTGACAGACCAGCTACGTGTTATATACATATATATCGTGCCGAATAGGTAAAACTGGTCAATTCGCAAAATCTCATTTAAAATTAAGTCCTTTCTAAAATTTCCTCTTATACTTTTAAAGACATTTTTTTTATTTATGTTTATGTAAATATTAATAATTTTGTACGAAAAGAACCTTAGTAAACTTATCTAATATTATTATAACAAGCGCGATTTAGGTTAGCCTAATCCAACTAAATATATTTTAGATAAGTTTAAAATAATTTAATAATAAACAAACACAATGAAATACACTTTTTCGTTAGGTTCAGAATGATTTTTGCGAAATTATTCCATACATAAATTTTCGCTTGCCTTATTCGGCAAGAAGAGTGTTGCTATTTAAGCCAAAATAGCACGACATTATAAATATTATATATATATATATATATATATATATATATATATATATATATATATATATATATATATATATATATATATATATATATTATTGTAACCACGAACGAGTGGTATTGATCAATAACAACACTGCACTAGCCAAGGACTCGAACCCATGCTGCTTTGGCCTGCCTCATGGCAGTTATTGATCAATAACACTCGTTCGTGGTTACAATAATATAAAATACTGCTCGATGTACTAGTACACCAAACAGGGACTAGAATGAAATTAGCCTAGAGTCATCCACACCATCGTGTGTCCTTGGGTAGCGAGTACAACATTCAGTTCCGCTGGATGCGCTACTCTTAAGGTTCGTATGGTCCAGTGGATTAGGGCGTCATGCGTTTTCGCCCACCATGAGGCAGGCCAAAGCAGCATGGGTTCGATTCCTTGGCTAGTGCAGTGTTGTTATATATATATATATATATATATATATATATATATATATATAATATATATATATATATATGTGTGTGTGTGTATATATATAATGGAGTTGAAAGAGAAGTGAATGCCGGTGGGGTTTTTTGATAGATTTCCCCACCCCAAAGACTGTTGAAAAAAATAGCAGTCATGGCTTTGGGGGGGGGGTGCTCCGGGGATCGAGTCATGGCTCCAGAAGGAAGCAAGAGTGCCCTTTTAAAGGGGGTTAAATCCGAGTGGGGATCAGAACAAGTGGCGTTCCACAGGGATCATTTGGGGCCCCGTTGTTGTTTATAATTTATCAATGATCTTGAAAAGGGAATTGCAGTGTTATGAAAAATTTTCCCCGATGCACGAAGATGGTAGGATAATGATTCAAAGTAGATGTTAGGGACTTCAGGAGGATTTAGACAAACTCTACTTTGGGTCAGAAAAGTGCAGATGCGTTCAATGGGGATAAATGCAATTTGAGCTGGAGTGTCTAAAACCCCACACTTAAAAGTTATAATGTAGAACTTAGCCATAAGATCGAAAGGACTTGGGTTATGTAAGCAGCAACCTTAAACCAAGACAGCAATGCCTAAAGCGAAACGTAATAAGCAAATAGTAGGGATTTATATCAAGAAGTGTAAGCAACAGAACTCAGGTCATACTGCAGCTTTATACATCATTAGTAAGGCCTCACCTGATTATGCAGCTCAATTTGGTCTCATATTAAGAAAGGACATAATTCGTTAGAAAAAATTAAGGTAGGATGATAAATTAATACATAGCATTAGAAATATTTTTTCTATGAAGAAAGATGAAGACTCTTAATTACATTCACTTGTTAACGAAAAATGAGGGGAGACCGACGAAGTGTTAAGTGAAGATAGGATTATATGGGATATTGACAAGGTCTTGGGTATCTCTCCAAAGAGAAACCCGCAGTATGGATTAAAGAAAGTTAGATTTAGAAAGGACATAGGTAAATTGGTTGGATAGGGTAGTGATGGTGGAACAGTTCTAGTTGGTTTTGAGGCTAGACTTTGGGTAGTTTCAATTTTAGGTTGGATAAGTACATTAATGTGGAGGGAATTGAGTGGGACTTGCACATCGGGCTTGTTTCTTGGTGCATTAAAAATTTGGGTTGGGCAATAGTTTTGTTAGTTGGATGAATTGAAAAAGGACCTGCCTAGTGTGGCCAACAAGGCTTATGCAGTGTTCTCCTTTCTTATGTTCTGTTTAATAAGGAATCTAACACAAAGAGGGAGTTGTCACAGTTGCTCTTTGCTGATGACACCGTGCTTCTTTTGGGAGATCTGAAGAGAAGTTGCAGAGGTTGGTGGATGAGTTTGGGAGGGTATGTAAAATAAGAGAATTGAAAGTGAATATAGGAAAGAGTAAAGTGATATGGATAACAAAAAAAAATTAGGTATCGAAAGATTGGATATCAGATTGGAGGGAGAGAGTATGGCGGAGGTGAATGTATTCAGATATTTAAGAGTGGACGTGTCAGCAGATGGGTCCATGAAAGATGAGGTGAATCATAGAATTGATGTGGGGAAAAAGGTGAGTGGTGCACTGAGGAGTCTGTGGAGACAAAGTACATTGTCCATGGAGGCAAAGAGGGGAATGTATGAGAGTGTAGTTATACTAATTCTCTTATATGGGTGAGAAGCATGGATGGTGAATATTGCAACAAGGAGAAGGCTGGAGGCAGTGGAGATGTCGTGCTCGAGGGCAATGTGTGGTGTGAATATAATGCAGAGAATATAATGTGGGATTATCAAAACTATTATCCAGAGGGCTGAGGAGGGGTTGTTGAGATGGTTTGGGCATGTAGAGAGGGTGGAACAAAGTAGAATGACTTACAGAGTGCATAAATTTGTAGTGGAAAGAAGGAAGGGTAGAGGTCGTCCTATGAAAGGTTGGAGGGAGGGGGTAAAGGGGCTTGGACTTCCAGCAAGAATGCGTGAGCGTGTTAGATAAGAACGAATGGATACAAATGGTTTTTATGACTTGCCATGCTGTTGGAGTGTGAGCAGGGTAACATTTATGATGGGATTCAGGGAAACTGTCAGACCAGACTTGAGTCCTGGAGATAGGAAGTACAGTGTCTGCACTCTGAAGGAGGGTTGTTGTACTTTTATAACTGTAGCATAAGCTCACCTCTGGCAAGACAGTCATGGGGTGAATGATAGTGAAAGTTTTTCTTTTTCGGGTCACCTTACCTCGGTGGGAAACGGCCGATGTGTCGATATAATATTATATATATATATATATATATATATATATATATATTATATATATATATATATATATATAATATATTATATATATATATATATATATATATATATATTTGTGTGTATGTGTATGGATATCATGTAAACATAAATTGCAATGTTACACAGTATATTTTCAGGGGTGACAGAGCATGAATGTCTACATCGCTTACGACTTTTTGCAAACCCAGGAGAGGCAAGAGATAAATTCGTTCCCATGACCAGGGCATTAGTGCAGATATCTCTTGATGTATGGAGCTGCCGGCCTCTCTGTCGCCCGACATGTTTATCAATATGCCTCTCCGTATAACGTATCTGGGACATTTAACCCACAGCACGCCCGGGGTATTTGAACCTCGTAGAGTTTGAGACATTTAAACCTCAGTGCGTGTGTGTGTTGACATTTAAAGCTCGGTGCTTGGGACATTTAAGCCTCAGAGAGTTTTGGCGTTAGGGACATTTAAACCTGATTGCCCTTGAGACATTAAACCCTTGATGCTCCTGAGGCTTTTCAGTTATTTCGCAGCGGTCTTGAAACATTCATATCTCATCTCATTTGGGATATTTAAACCTTTGATGGTCTGAAACATTTGAAACCTTAGCTCAACCGGGGCATTTAAGCTCCGGCGACTCTGAGACATTTAAATCTCAGCGCTTCCGGACATTTAAACCTTTACGGCACCTGGAAAATTTAAATCTCTGTGCTAATGAAGCATTTAAAACTCGACACGTGGAAGAGAACATTTAAATTCAGTTTTACAAGTTAGTTTATTTGCTCTCCACTAGTTGCTTATAACCAGGTATCGTGTCTGTCGCAAAGTGAACTGAGGTTCGAGTCTACACTACTCCTTACGCTTACTTAGCTAGAGATCGATGGTGACTGGGAGCTCGTTTGAAGGTATGGTAACGATCTGTATCATCGGGGTGAACGATGCTGTTGGTGTGTCTGTGGTATGGTAGGAGTACCTGTTTATTTTTTATTTTGCTTAGGCTGGCGAATTTTATTTGGCATCGTCAATCATTCTGTGAGTGAACGTAGCTTTACTAATTCTGTGAGTGAACTTCACGAACATTTTCATAATAAAGGTTCACGTGTGTCTTATTCGACAAGCTGACACCTAGTTGGGGTTAGTAATTTGTTAATATTTTAATCATAGGGAAGAACTAAACCCGTAGTGGTCTCTCAGCGCTAGGAAATTCACAATGATCTGAGGGACTTTCTTCCGAAACTTCCCATATCTGTTTCACCCTCCACACGTCACACACAATGTTTTCTCTGCTCCTCAGGTGACAGTGGAGAAGGATCATGCAGAGATTACCGTTTCGACTCCACACCTCTGCAACACAATTGTCCTCAAAGATTTGTTTAGTTATACCATGAATTAAGGAAAGATCCTGGACTTCACCTTACGAAACAGACAAAGCAAATGAGATAGTAATTATGGATAAGGTAGATTATAGTGGAAAAATGAGCCTGTTATTAGAAGACAGGGGAATTAATTTGCCCCTTAACCTCCTGTTTGTTTGATCTAAGTCAGGAAAAGGAAGGATAGCTTTATCCCCATGGATCAAGAGTCCTTAACCAGCATTATGGTGCCCAGTCCCTCTATCACAAAAAGAGGACGTTATATAGAACCTCATCTGTGGCAACAACTATATAAAAGTATATGTAAAAATACCATAGTAAAAATAGGAAGCAAAATCTGAACGCTTTCATGTGCTTACACAGATATCCTCTGAAGATATGTGTGTAAACACATGAAACCGCTCAGGTTTCCTAATTTCACTGTGGTATTTTTACATATTTGCAAAATTAAATTTGCTTGAAAGATGCTATACAGAAGCCACGAACGGAGCACACACGCACCGAAAACGGATAAACACTATTATCGTAGGGGTTCTTAATGGAGATATCGAGGGTTGAAGGTAGACACACTTGTTGGATGGTAACGATATATTGTCAGACTGTGATGATGGGAAATGGAGCCCAGCCTCTGCCTGTCCTAGCCTATGTCAAACGCCGACTGAGAGGGAGGCAGAGGTACGAACGTACACATGCGCATTCCGTGACGTCACACAAACAGTCACAGGCCTAGGGATCTCCTATCTAAAGCACATGGATGATACTGATATGCTATACAACACAGGGATCAGCAACTATGCTGACACTATCATCAAGTTATTCGTTAATCCTCTTAATAAACCTGCTAATAACGTGCTTATCTACATTAGTTACCGCCAGGAGATAGGTCTTGGGGAGGACTTCGTGTATGGCGGATTGTTGATGATCACGTGACGGCCCGAGCACCAGCATTGTTCCTGGCCCCATTGTAACCTGATGAATGCCAAGATATGCCTTCCTTGAAAAAGAGCTGAATAGAAGAATCGTGTCAGCATTATCCTCATCCAGCTGGCTATTGTAGCATGTCTACACGCCAGTCCGGACCGGCTCGGGTAACTCAAGTAGGATTACCAGTTGAATGGATGTTCAGCAGTCAGGAGCTAAGCTCTTGTGTCGAATTTAATCATCCATCATCATCATAATTATTACAATCATTACCATCAACCCCCCCCCTCCCCGTCACCTGGGGAACTTCTCCAAAACAAGAAAAAACTGATGATAATTAAACACATAAAAATTTTCTTCATTTATTAAATTTCTCCTCTATTAAATAAAGAACAAAAAGGGAACAATACCGTGACTGGAACAATACACAAATAACCCGCTTACGACGACGTTGTGGTCCGGCTTGTTCCCGTTTTCTGTCACAAATGTAAACAACGTTTGACACGAGCGGTCGAGACCATACGTCAAGTGGGTTTGTCTTTCTGACATAAACCGAGACTTTCAATAGCCTATGTCTTTATTATAACGACGTTTTGCTCAAGGAAAGCTTAATTATAACTAAGTTTCGCTCAAGGAAAGCTTTATTATTACTACTCATTATTACTAATAAGTTTAGCTCAAGGGGATCTTTATCCACTTATCGGCCCGAACTCTGCCACAGAGGTGCCTGTGCTAACTTTCCTATGGTGTAGAAATATACCTAGTTGGATGAATCTTATTGTGGCTAGCTGGTCTAGTGGCTAACGCGACGGGCTGGAGTTTTGAGACTCTATGACCGCGGGTTCAATCCCGGCCGGGGGTATGGTTTACCTATCAATAGTATATCCAATTAACATATCCAATTAACATATTCAATTAAAGAGAATATTTTAAAGATGTAAAGCTTCGCAAACTTGCCATTGTTGGGGAAGAGTGATAAAAAAAAACTTTATAAAGGTTTCTTTTTTTTTATTAATGAGATCCACAACTGACTTGGAGAAAAAAAGCTTTATTGGCAGAATACTGAGTCGGGACACTTGATTAATTAGGTTTGAAGCCTCTCGGCTACATGAGGATCGTGAAGAACATAAGAAGGAACACAGCAGCAGGCCTTTGGACCCATATTAGGCAAGTCTTTCTCAAACCGAGACCCACTAACAAAAATATTTACCCAAGCCATTTTCAATGCTACCCAAGGAAAAGGCTTTAACAACCTTATTAACTCATGTACAAGTCCCACTCAAATCCAACCCCCTTTCATCTTGGAAGGAATGGTCCCAAATCTGCACACAAAAATCACTCCCTACGAAAGTAAAAGACTGGGCAGGCGATGCAAAATGCCGCCAATAAAACGTAGGGGCGCCATTGGTACACTAAGAGAAAACACCATAAGTGTCCGGGGCCCAAAACTGTTCAACAGCCTCCCATCAAGCATTAGGGGAATTGCCAATAAACCCCTGGCTGCCTTCAAGAGAGAGCTGGACAGATACCTAAAGTCAGTGCCGGATCAGCCGGGCTGTGGCTCGTACGTCGGACTGCGTGCGGCCAGCAGTAACAGCCTAGTTGATCAGGCCCTGATCCATCGGGAGGCCTGGTCATGGACCGGGCCGCGGGGGCGTTGATCCCCGGAATAACCTCCAGGTAACCTCCAGGTATGTATTCATTTAAAATGGGCTGTACGGTATTTGTTCACCTTCCAAGAATACTTTAACCCTTAAAGTATGGATTTATATAAGCTCTCAGTACGTATACACTGACAGATTATATACATGCTATATCTGTGCATATATACAATATATTTTGTATATCTGTGTATGTACACTCTATATCTTGTATATCTGTGTATGTGCACTATATAAGAACATAAGAACATAACACATAACACATAAGAACATAAGAAAGAAGGAACACTGCAACAGGCCTACTGACCCATGCGGAGCAGGTCCATGTCCCCCCCGGATAAGACCAATGACCCCCCCCCCCCCCGGATTAGCCCAATGACCCACCCAGTCTGATCATCTCCACTCAAGGATGGAGCACTGCACCAGACCCAGCAGCACAAGCTAGTCAGATCCAACTCACACCCACCCACACCCACTCATGTATTTATCTAACCTATTTTTAAAGCTACACAACGTTTTAGCCTGAATAACTGTACTCGGGAGTTTGTTCCACTCATCCACAACTCTATTACCAAACCAGTGCTTTCCTATATCCTTTCTGAATCTGAATTTTTCCAACTTGAAACCATTGCTGCGAATACTGTCTTGGCTGGAAATTTTCAGCACGCTACTTACATCCCCTTTATTTATTCCTGTTTTCCATTTATACACTTCGATCATATCCCCCCTAATTCTACGCCTTTCGAGAGAGTGCAGATTCAGGGCCCTCAGTCTATCCTCATAGGGAAGATTTCTGATACAAGGGATCATCTTTGTCATCCTCCTTTGTACGTTTTCCAGAGCATTTATATCTATTCTGTAATACGGTGACCAGAAATGACAGCATAGTCTAAATGAAGCCTAACCAAGGATATATAGAGTTGAAGAACAACCTGAGGACTTCTATTATTTATACTTCTAGATATGAAGCCAAGAATTCTGTTAGCTTTATTGCGAACACTGATGCACTGTTGTCTTGGTTTTAGATTACTGCTAACCAGAAGTCCTAAATCCTTTTCGCAATCAGTAGTATTAAGATCCACATTATTTAGTTTATATATGGCATGGTTATTTGCCTGTCCAACATTTAGAACTTTGCATTTGTCAATATTAAACTGCATCTGCCACTTCTCCGACCATTGCATCAGTCTATTCAAATCATCCTGAAGTGCTCTAGTGTCCTCATTAGAATGAATTGGACGGCCTATTTTGGTGTCATCAGCAAATTTGCTTATGTCGCTATTTATTCCCTCATCTATGTCATTTATGTAAATTGTGAACAACAACGGACCCAACACTGACCCCTGAGGAACACCTCTTGTGACGTGCCCCCATTCTGATTTCTCCCCATTTATGCAAACTCTCTGCTGTCTATTTGTCAGCCATGCCTCTACCCAGGGAAAAATTTCTCCTCCTATTCCGTGTGCCTAGGTTTCCTTAATAGCCTCTGGTGTGGAACTCTGTCGAAAGCCTTACTGAAGTTCATATACACAATATCATACTCATTACCATGATCTACCTCCTCAAACACCTTAGTGAAAAAAGTTAGTAAATTCGTAAGACAGGAACGCCCCTTTGTAAAACCGTGTTGAGATTCATTAATCAATCTGTGCCTGTCAAGATGGCTACGAATTGCTTCGGCAATTATTGATTCCATAAATTTTCCCACTATATCTTTCATATCTGAGTATCTACACTATATATCTTGTATAATTGTGTAAATACACTATATATTTTATATATGTGTATATACACTGTATGTGCATACACACCTGTCGGTATAAATATGTGTATATACTCATCTGAGGGCACACAGATGGACTTCTGGAGACACGGAACTAGGTATATAAATATGTGTATATGTTTATATACATATATTTATACCGACATATACACCTGTCGGTATAAATATGTTGCTCCTATATGAAATACAGTGATGGAATACTTTACCGAGAAGAACCTGCTTACTTGTTTACTTGAAAGAGGGCGCTTTGATGCCGGTGAAGAGCTCTTGATCCAAGGAATAGGAGCCCCACCTCCTCCCCTTCCTCGGTTCAAAGTTGATTTCCTTTCATTACCTCCTTTCTCTTCCCAAGTGATGTATGATCCCTTTAAAATTAATAGTTACCCCATGAATATTATTATTATTATTATTATTATTATTATTATTATTATTATTATTATTATTATTATTATTATTATTATATAATTTCATCTGCCTACCTAAACTGCGGTTTTACTAAGTTATCATTTCCACCAAGAGGTGCCACTATCATTTCCTCCAGCAGGCCTCACTGCCTTATTTATACTCTGGATGCCACTTCATCATTTCTACCCTAAGGCACTACTCGTTCCTACCCAGGGGCGCCACCCTTTCCTATCCAGTGGTGCCACATTTTCCTCCCCAATGGTACCACTGCGTCACTCGTATCCTTTTCTCAGTGCGGGTTCTTCACTCACATCCGGGAACACTCTTGTATGATGAACGTCGGGAAAACCACTATGACAACAATTTATGCTCAACATTTTTCTGACAAGTGAGGGTCGCCAGAGTGGTGAGTTTCTTTCGTCCTCCAGCATGACTTTCATGATTTGTGAGTGACCGCACACGCCAAACACACACACACAAATACACACATGCACACGCGCATGCATGCACCCATACGCACTGTATTTTTAAGCGTATAGGTTCCTTGTATTGAGCTCTCAGCTCTACAGGTTACCTCATCCTCATAATAAAAATAATAGAATGAAATATCGGCGTCTTTTTCTATATTTACATGATGCATTTAATTATTTATTAAATAATTTGCATTATATATATATATATATATATATATATATATATATATATATATATTATTTTATATATATATATATATATATATATATATATATATATGTCGTGCCGAATAGGCAGAACTTGCGATCTTGGCTTAAATAGCAACGCTCATCTTGCCATACAGGACAAGTGAAAATTTGTGTATGCAATTATTTCGCCAAAATCATTCTGAACCTAACGAAAAAAATATATTTCACTTGTTTGTTTAATATAAATTATTTGTAAACGATCTAAAATATATTTAGTTGGTTAGGCTAAAATAAATTGTTCTTGTTATAATAAGGTTAGGTAAGTTTTCTAAGATTCTTTTGGTGCAAAATTATAAAATTTTTACATTAACATTAATGAAAAAAAATATATTTTAAACGTATAAGAGAAAATTTTAGAAAGGACTTAATTTTAAATGAGTTTTTGCTAATTGACCAGTTTTACATATTCGGCACGACATACAAAATATATATATATATATATATATATATATATATATATATATATATATATATATATATATATATATATATATATATATATATATATATCGTGCCGAATAGGTAAAATTTGCGATTTCAGCTTAAATAGCAACGCTCTACTTGCCGAATAAGGGAAGCGAAAATTTGTGTATGTAGTAATTTCGCAAAAATCATTCTGAACCTAGCGAAAAAAATATTTCATTGTGTTTGTTTATAGTTGAATTATTATTGTAAACTTATCTAAAATATATTTAGTTGGATTAGGCTAAATTAAATTGCGCTTGTTATAATAAGGTTAGGTAAGTTTTCTAAGGTTCTTTTGGTACAAAATTATTAGTTTTAAATTAACATAAATTAAAAAAGGCTTCGCTGTGTAAATGAATTCTTTGCTATTTGACTACATGACCCCAGTCTCTTCCATTCTCAATGTCCTCAACAATCTGGAGTATACCTATAGTTCCGGGGGTCAACGCCCCCGCGGCCCGGTCTGTGACCAGGCCTCATGGTGGATCAGGGCCTGATCAACCAGGCTGTTACTGCTGGCCGCACGCAATCCAACGTACGAACTACAGCCCGGCTGGTCAGGTATACCAACTTTAGGTGCTTGTCCAGTGTCTGCTTGAAGACGGCCAGGGGTCTATTGGTAATCCCTCTTATTTTAGAAAGGACTTAATTTTAAATGAGTTTTTGCTAAGTGACCAATTTTACCTATTTGGCACGATAAACACACACACACACACACACACACACACACACACACACACACACACACACACACACACACACACACACACATACACTACACATACACACACATACACACACATACACACACATACACACATTTATATATATATATATATATATATATATATATAATATATATATATATATATATATATATATATATTATATAATTAGGAGCTTATTTATGTCCTGTTTACAGTGATATTCGATGGGGATTCATTCCACAAAAGTTATTTTTATTAATATTGAAATTAATGAACATGATATTACGGAACCAAACACTCATTTCCATAACGAGATTCATTATGCAATCATTACAAAATTTATTTTGTTCAGTACGTGCTAGGCAAAGTGCAGTAATTGCTTTACATACGATCGCTTTTCTACACATTTATTGCAGTTATTGCAATTATTGTTGAGTACATGAGCTCACCGTAATAACTGATCTATATACGAACACAATACAATACCTGAATACAGTAAGATTTATATATTCCTCAGTGTGTTTTGATTTGGAAAAAATTGTGTATTATGTGTTCTGGATACAGTGGACATTGTGAATGTTTTTCATGTAACGTTCTACATAGTTTATTGTGCACCCCATATCCATCCTGTGGACGGTAGTCAAAAGATTACAGAGGTACATAATGGGTCCAGTGACTGGGCCGCAAAGTTTTGAAAGCTGAATAAGTTACAAAGGTAATGAACTATTTACATGTTTATATCTGATCACAAATGGAATGATTTATTAATGCAAATACTAATTAGGTCACACACACACACACACACACACACACACACACACACACACACACACAAGTGGTAATGTTTTATTTACAGTGAGCAGAGTCAAAGTAATTTTCCAGAATGGTCTGTAATATACCACTGTGGAGAAAATACTTTGACGTATCTTGAACATTTCTGAGTGAGTTGTCTCTGAATTCATTAATCTGATCGCACTCCAGTACATAATGATGCAAGGTGTGACAATAGTCCATCTGGCAAAGTTTACATTTCGTTTGGTCTACAACTGGTGGTGGTGATTTAACCTGCCAAAGATACTTGTAACCCAGCCGGAGCCGGGCGGTAGTGACATCCAAGAGTCTGCTTATTTTGTTGGATGCGCCGTAGACATGTGGCTCCTCCTGTATGATAGAATGTTGATAGATGGACTGACTGGTGTCAGTCTCAATAAGTATTAAGTCAATAAAGTTCAGTTGAATTTCTTTTCGTATTATTGTTCTCAAACTGCTGACTGACAAGCTAAGATTGTGATCTACTTCCTCTTTGACGGCATATAGCTTAGCCAATTCATCAGCTTTATTATGCATCTGAAGACAACAGAATCCACAGAACGTGGTCTCTGACTCCACTGTCCACAATCGTACCATACCTGTATCTGGCTTCTGACACAAACATGTCACAAGTTATACTTTAGGAGTTAAGAGCACTTATGGATGATAGAAAGTTAGTTATAATTAAACTGTCAACCTTAGATAGTATAATAACATATGTGACATGTCAAGATACCAGATATGTTAACCAAATTTCATGAATTTGCTGTGGCAGCTGTTAAAGGAAGCAATTTTAATAATCTTTATTTCCACAGTTACATGATATAACGTATACAAACTATAACTGACATCAACGACACACTATATAGAAAGCCCCTGGTTATGTAGAGCATTTCGGGCACATTAGGGTCCCCAGCATGCGACCTATACCAGTCGACTAACACCCAGGTACCTATTTACTGCTAGGTGAAGAGGGACAGGAGTTGTCTTAAGGAAACACAACCAGATGTTTCCACTCGTACCAGGGATCGAACCACGGACCTCAATATATGAGCTGAGTGCGCTACCAACCTAGCTACGGGACACTTCGCCACGATTGGCCCTAAACTGTACACAAGTGTTTCTTTCTTTTTTTTTACAACTCTTTCTTCATCTATACACTGTTCTCTGTGCTCATTGTAGACTTAACGTTTCTTTACTCGTGGCGAAACGCTTCCTTTAATAAATGTCTTGAGATATACACAAGTTTGTCGGTATCACCATACGATTTACTACCCTGCAGAGAGCTGTGCATACACCGAGAGTTGTATATCTCTCTTTGTACAATGATATTTTGCTTCCGTATCATTATAAGGGGTTCATTACTCGGTGAACATTTGAAATGCAGCATTAACGACATGCGTACTGCGTCAAGATTTTTGATAAATTTTAACCATCTTAATTAATCCTGTAGGAGGTGTGGTAATAGTAGGCATCACTCTGACCAGTTGATGTACACACACACACACACACACACACACACACACACAACACACACACACACACACACAGACACACAGACACACAGACACACACACACACACACACACACACACACACACACACACACACACACACACACACACACACACACAGAGGAGAAACCCCGGTGATAAACAGTCCCAGTATGATTAAAGTTCAGGGTGATAAGCGCTGGATGCTGGTATTTAAAAGGATGTCCTTTACTAGTGATGCAAACCCACTCTTATCTCCCTTTCCCCTATTCCCCTGCCCCTACCCATCTGCACTCCCTCCTACCCCTTCCCTCAGCCTCTACCCCCTCTCCCTCCTAATCCTATACCCCGTTCCCCTCCCCCCATTTGGTTTTTCCAGTGTGGTGAAGTGTAACTTTGTATCGTAACGCAAGTTTGTTTCAACCGAAGTAAAGAATGGAACTTTAGAGTTAGTTTTTTCATGGTTCATGTGATTGTACGGATTAGGATGGAGATCAAATTTGTAACAGAAATTGGATTATATTGCCACTGCGCTGCAAG
>NC_069422.1:44509395-44519395 GCF_026875155.1 Cherax quadricarinatus
TGCTGTGTTGTTCTGGTGTTACTTTTGTTGCTGTGTGGTTTCTGGTGTTATTGGTGTCATTGGCGTTGCTGTTGTTCTGATGTGTACTGGTGTTGCTGTGATGTTCTGGTGTTACTGGTGTTACTGTGTTGTCCTGGTGTACTAGTGTTGCTGTGTGTTGTTCGGTGTCACTGGTGTTGCTGTGCTGTTCTGGTGTTACTGGTGTTGTTGTGTTGTTCTGGTGTTACTGGTTTTACTGTGTTGTTCTGGTGTTACTGGTGTTAGTGCGTTGTTCTGGTGTTACTAGTGTTGTTGTGGCTGTTCTGATGTCTCTGGTGTTGCTGTGTTTTGTTCTTGTCTCAGGTTTGCTGTGTTGTTCTGGTGTTACTGGTGTTGATGTGTTGTTCTGGTGTTACTGTTTGGTTATGGTGTTACTAATGTTGCTGTGTTGTTCTGGTGCTTGTTGTGTGTTCTGGTGTTACTAGTGTTGCTGTGTTGTCCTGGTGTTACTGGTGTTGCTGTGTGTTCTTCTGGTGTCACTTGTGTTGCTGTGTTGCTCTGGTGTCACTGGTGTTGCTGTGTTGTTCTGGTGTCACTAGTGTTGCTGTGTGTTGTGGCTGGTGTCACTGGTGTTGCTGTGTGTTGTTCTGGTGTTACTGGTGTTGCTGTGTTGTTCTGGTGTCACTGGTGTTGCTGTGTTGTTCTGGTATCACTGGTGTTGCTGTGTTGTTCTGGTGTCGCTGGTGTTGCTGTGTGTTGTTCTGGTGTCACTGGTGTTGCTGTGTTGTTCTGGTGTCACTGGTGTTGCTTTGTTGTTCTGGTGTCACTGGTGTTGCTGTGTGTTGTTCTGGTGTCACTGGTGTTGCTGTGTGTGTTTCTGGTGTTACTGGTGTTGCTCTGTTTTCTGGTGTCTCTGTTGTTGCTGTGTTGTTCTGGTGTCACTGGTGTTGCTGTGTTGTTTTGGTGTCACTGGTGTTGCTGTGTTGTTCTGGTGTCACTGGTGTTGCTGTGTTGTTCTGGTGTTGCTGTGTGTTGTTCTGGTGTTACTGGTGTTGCTCTGTTTGTTCTGGTGTCTCTGGTGTTGCTGTGTTATTCTGGTGTCACTGGTGTTGCTGTGTTGTTCTGGTGTCACTGGTGTTGCTGTGTTATTCTAGTGTCTCTGGTGTTGCTGTGTGTGTGTTCTGGTGTCACTGGTGTTGCTGTGTTTTGTTCTGGTATACTGGTGATGCTGTGTTGCTCTGGTGTTACTGTGTTGTTCCAGTGTTACTGGTGTTGCTGTGTTGTTCTTGTGTCACTGGTGTTTCCTGTGTTGTTCTGGTGTCACTGGTTTTGCTGTGTGTTGTTCTGGTGTCTCTGGTGTTGCTGTGTTGTTCTGGTGTCACTGGTGTTGCTGTGTTGTTCTGCTGTCACTGGTGTTGCTGTGTTGTTCTGCTGTCACTGGTGTTGCTGTGTGTTGTTCTGGTGTCACTGGTGTTGATGTGTGTTGTTCTGGTGTCACTGGTGTTGTGTGTGTTGTTCTGGTGTCTCTGGTGTTGCTGTGTTGTTCTGGTGTCTCTTGTGTTGTTGTGTTGTTCTGGTGTTCCTAGTGTTGCTGTGTTGTTCTGGTTTTACTGGTGTTGCTGTGTTGTTCTGGTGTTACTGGTGTTTGCTGTGTGTTGTTCTGGTGTGTCACTGGTGTCGTTGTGTTGTTCTGGTGTTACTGGTGTTGCTGTGTTGTTCTGGTGTTATTGGTGTCATTGGTGTGTTGTGTGTTTTTTCTGGTGTCATTGGTGTTGCTGTGTTGTTCTGGTGTCACTGGTGTTACTGTGTGTTGTTCTGGTGTCGCTGATGTTGCTGTGTTGTTCTGGTGTCACTGGTGTGCTGTGCGTTGTTTGGTGTCAACTGTTGTTGCTGTGCTGTTCTGGTGTCACTGGTGTTGCTGTGTTGTTCTGGTGTCACTGGTGTTGCGTATTGTTCTGGTGTCATGGTGTTGCTGTATGTTGTTCTGGTGTCACTGGGGTTTTTCTGTTTTGTTCTTGTGATAGAGGTGTTGCTGTTGTTTTTTCTGGTGTCACTGGTGTTGATGTGTGTTGTTCTGGTGTCACTGGTGTTGCGTGGGTTGTTCTGGTGTCACTGGTGTTTGCTGTGTTTTTCTGGTGTCTCTGGTGTTGCTGTGTTGTTCTGGTGTCTCTGGTGTTGCTGTGTTGTTCGGTTTTCACTGGTTTGCTGTGTTGTTCTGGTGTCACTGGTGTTGCTGTTTTTGTTCTGGTGTCACTGGTGTTGCTGTGTTGTTCTGGTGTCTCTGGTGTTGCTGTGTTGTTCTGGTGTCTCTGGTGTTGCTGTATTGTTCTGGTGTCACTGGGTGTTGCTGTGTTGTTCTGGTGTCACTGGTGTTGCTGTGTTGTTCTGGTGTCACTGGTGTTGCTGGTTGTTCTGGTGTCTCTGGTGTTGCTGTGTTGTTCTGGGTCTCTGGTGTTGCTGTGTTGTTCTGGTGTCACTGGTGTTGCTGTGTTGTTCTGGTGTCACTGGTGTTGCGTGTTGTTCTGGTGTCACTGAATGTTGCTGTGTTGTTCTGGTGTCTCTGGTGTTGCTGTGTTGTTCTGGTGTCTCTTGGTGTTGCTGGTTTGTTTTGGTGTCTCTGGTGTTGCTGTGTTGTTCTGGTGTCTCTGGTGTTGCGTGTTGTTTCTGGTGCTCTGGGGTTCTGTGTTGTTCTGGGTCTCTGGTGTTGCTGTGTGTTGTTCTGGTGTCACTGGTGTTGCTGTGTTGTTCTGGTGTCACTGGTGTTGCTGTGTTGTTCTGGTGTCACTGGTGTTGCTGTGTTGTTCTGGTGTCACTGGTGTTGCTGTGTGTTGTTCTGGTGTCACTGGTGTTGCTGTGTTGTTCTGGTGTCACTGGTGTTGCTGTGTTGTTCTGGTGTCACTGGTGTTGCTGTGTTTTTTTCGGTGTCACTGGTGTTGCTGTGTTGTCTGGTGTCACTGGGTTGCTGTGTTGTTCTGGTGTCACTGGTGTTGCTGTGTTGTTCTGGTGTCACTGGTGTTGCGTGTTGTTGTTCTGGTGTCACTGGTTTTTGCGTGTTGTTCTGGTGTCACTGGTGGTTTTCTGTGTTTTTCTGGTGTCACTGGGTTGCTGTGTTTTTCTGGTGTCACTGGTGTTGCTGTGTGTTGTTCTGGTGTCACTGGTGTTGCTGGTTGTTCTGGTGTCACTGGTTTTGCTGCGGGTTTTTCTGGTGTCACTGGTGTTGCTGTGTTGTTCTGGTGTCATGGTGTTTTCTGTGTGTTGTTCTGGTGTCACTGGTGTTGCTGTGTTTTTGTTCTGGTGTCACTGGTGTTGCTGTGTTTTTTCTGGTGTCACTGGTGTTGCTGTGTGTTGTTCTGGTGTCACTGGTGTTGCTGTGTTGTTCTGGTGTCACTGGTGTTGCTGTGTTGTTCTGGTGTCACTGGTGTTGCTGTGTTGTTCTGGTGTCACTGGTGTTGCTGTGTTGTTCTGCTGTCACTGGTGTTGCTGTGTTGTTCTGGTGTCATCACCTTAAGCTTACTCAATTAGCTCCCACGGATTAAAAATAAAATAAAATAATTTTTTCTCACATTTGTCTCTCGGACTTTTATATCACACTGCATATAAAAAACGGCTGACGGGAATTTGAGCCGTTTATCCAGCAATAAATGGCCGACCATGCGATGGCATTTTCTGAAAAAAAAAAAAATTGCTAGTACTGCCTGTCTCTCATGTTTATTCATCTCCCATCTCTCTCTCTCTCTTTTTTTTTTATTTTTTTTGCACTCTCTTCCGTTTTGGAAATGTTTCTGCGAAATTTGGGAACTTTTTTTTTCTTCTGTGTTTCTTAATAATGTTCTGAAATTGGAAATTCAGATAGTCCATTTACTATTAATTTCATGAAAATATGCATTGCAAAAATTGTAGGCATTTACTGATATGGGTAACTAGTTAAGTGATGTAGAATATAATGTGTGTGTGTTTGTGTGTGTGTGCGTGTGCGTGTTTGTGTGTATGTGCGTGCGTGTGTGTGTGTGTGTGCGTGTGCGTGTTTGTGTGTGTGTGCTGTGTGTGCGTGTTTGTGTGTGTGTGCGTGCGTGTGTGTGTGTGTGCGTGTGCGTGTTTGTGTGTGTGTGCGTGTGTGGTGTGGTGTGGTACTCACCTATTTGTACTCACCTATTTGTACTCACCTATTTGTGGTTGCAGGGGTCGAGTCATAGCTCCTGGCCCCGCCTCTTCGCTGATTGCTACTAGGTCCTCTCTCTCCCTGCCCTATGAGCTTTATCATACCTCGCCTTAAAACTATGTATGGTTCCCGCCTCCACTACGTTACTTTCTAGACTATTCCACTTCCTGACTACTCTGTGGCTGAAGAAATACTTCCTAACATCCCTGTGATTCATCTGTGTCTTCAACTTCCAACTGTGTCCCCTTGTTACTGTGTCCAATGTCTGGAACATCCTGTCTTTGTCCACCTTGTCAATTCCTCTCAGTATTTTGTATGTCGTTATCGTGTCCCCCTTATCTCTCCTGTCCTCCAGTGTCGTCAGGTTGATTTCCCTTAACCTCTCTTCGTAGGACATACCTCTTAGCTCTGTTGCAAACCTCTGTTGCAAACCTTTGCACTTTCTCTAGTTTCTTTACGTGCTTGGCTAGATGTGTGTTCCAAACTGGTGCCGCATACTCCGATATGGGCCTAACGTACACGGTGTACAGGGTCCTGAACGATTCCTTATTAAGATGTCGGAATGCTGTTCTGAGGTTTGCCAGGCGCCCATATGCTGCAGCAGTTATTTGGTTGATGTGCGCTTCAGGAGATGTGCCTGGTGTTATACTCACCCGAGATCTTTTTCCTTGAGTGAGGTTTGTAGTCTCTGGCCCCCTTAGACTGTACTCCGTCTGCGGTCTTCTTTGTGTGTGTGTGTGTGTGTGTGTGTGTGTGTGTGTGTGTGTGTGTGTGTGTGTGTGTGTGTGTGTGTGTGTGTGTGTGTGTGTACGTCCGTCCGTCCGTACCTCTTAAAATAACTCGTTACCAGGGTTTGCTGACTCGTATCTACATTGGCACTATCATACTTATTCTTAAAGCTGTGTACGGAACCTATATCTACTATTGCTTCGCCTGGGTCCTTCCACTACCTAACATCCCTGAGAACGAACAATACAATTCATATCTTTGATGGTAGACAATAGTGACGAATAAGACACCTGAGCAGTGGCGGACCTAGACTTTTAGGGCCCTGAAGATTGAACTGTTATGGGGTCACCATGGCAACCAGCAACGGTTAGTTTACATGATATTTTAATAACCTCTTAATTTTTATTTTAAGTATTATTTTGAAATGAATTACACTATATTATTAATATCATTAATTTTTAAAAACTCTTTCTCTATAGCAGATCAAAAAATTTAAGCAATGTTCACTAAAGTCTGTTCAGGTGCTCCTCCGGGTTTAGGAGCCCTGAAACTTAAAGCTTCATTAGTTTCATGGTAGATTGGCCCCTGAGCTTGAGTATAACTTGGGTATGTTTATGGTTGAAAAAAAAATGAAGAGACCCGAGTGTTGCTCACGTAGCAACTCTCTTTGTCTGTCTCTGTCTGTCTCTGTCTCTCTGTCTCTGTCTCTCTCTCCCTCTCCCTCTCTCTCTCTCTCTCCCCTCTCTCCCCTCTCTCTCTCTTCTCTCTTTTCTCTCTCTCTCTGTCTCTCTCCCCTCTCTGTTCTCTCTCTCTGTCTCTCTCTCTCCTCTTCTCTCTTTCTCCTCTCTCTCTCTCTCTTCTTCCTCTCTCTCTCTCTCTCTCTCCCCTCTCCCCTCTCTCTCTCTCTCTCTCTCTCTCTTCTCTCTCTCTCTCTTTTCTCTCTCTCTGTCTCCTCTCTCTCTTCTCTCTCTCTCTCTCTCTCTCTCTCTCTCTCCTTCTCTCTCTCTTCTCTCTGTCTCTGCTCGTCTTTTCTCCCCTCTTCTCTCTCTCTCTCTTCTCTCCCCTCTCTCTCTCTCTCTCTCTCTCTCTCCTCTCTCTCTCTCTCTCTCTCTCCCGCTCTTCTGGTCTCTCTCTGTCTCTCTCTGTTCTCTCATCTGCTCTCTCTTCTCTCTCTCTGTCTCTGTCTCTGTCTCTGTCTCTGTCTCTGTCTCTCTCTCTCTCTCTCTCTCTCTCTCTCTCTCTCTCTCTCTCTCTCTCTCTCTCTCTCCAGCTCGTCCCGGCATAATGTAGGAACAAGGAACACTCGCATTACCCACACCCCCCTTACTTTATCCTTCAAGTGAACATCACACAAGGATCGATGTACAGTAAATACCGTCCAGGAAGCAACGTAGAGGGAGCGACGTAAGGGGAGCATAGTACGGAGCGTACTGTACAGGGAGCGACGTTCAGGGAGAGACTTTCAGGGAGCCACGTTCAGGGAGCGACGTTCAGAGAGCAACATTCAGGGAGCGACTTTCAGGGAGCGACGTTCAGGGAGCGACTTTCAGGGAGCGACATTCAGGGAGCGACATTCAGGGAGCGACTTTCAGGGAGCGACGTTCAGGGAGCGACATTCAGGGAGCGACATTCAGGGAGCGACATTCAGGGAGCGACATTCAGGGAGCGACATTCAGGGAGCGACAATCAGGGAGCGACATTCAGGAAGCGACATTCAGTGAGCGACATTCAGGAAGCGAAATTCAGTGAGCGACATTCAGGGAGCGACATTCAGGGAGCGACAATCAGGGAGCGACAATCAGGGAGCGACATTCAGTGAGCGACATTCAGGAAGCGAAATTCAGTGAGCGACATTCAGTGAGCGACATACAAGGAGCGACATTCAGGGAACGACATTCAGGGAGCGACATTCAGTGAGCGACATTCAGGGAGCGACATTCAGTGAGCAACATACAAGGAGCGACATTCAGGGAGCGACATACAGGGAGCGACATTCAGGGAGCGACATACAAGGAGCGACATTCAGGGAGCGACATACAGGGAGCGACATTCAGGGAGCGACATACAGGGAGCGACATTCAGGGAGCGACATCAGGAAGCGACATACACCTGCCGAGAGATACCGATGTATCATGGAGGGGCGTCCCACATATTCCTTTACATGCAAACTCATTTTTTTCTCACAAATTCCAACGTTTCATATGTATACACAATCACTTTAGCTCTTCCTGTAGCTAAAGTGATTGGAAAATGTAGGAGCCGTAACACCCATTCTAAGGATGTTAGAAAGTCCTTGTAAGAACGCCAATACAATGCTCTTGATCCAAAGAATTGAAGCTAATCTTCCGTTCATCAGGTTAACCATGATTATTTCCCACTCTCCAGGCTCTGTATGATCCCCTACGGATTTAGAGCTTCCTCGTAACTGTAATAAAACCACTGTTATAAGAATGTGTGCAATAATGATTATAACATACAGTTTTATTTTCGTGATGTGTCAAAACCATTATCAAGAAACATTCTTTACGAATGAGACTGACATAACATTCTCAAAGACACATCCCTTGAGAATGTTACTGACGCATCACGAGAGTTCTGTGAATAAACTGACACGTTAGGGTGTCACTTGTTTCTGTGATCTTATATATACATATATATACTTAATGTGTGCCCTTTTATAAGACATGCGTTTAATATGCACATAATGTGTTACATAATGTGCGCTTATATATAATACATATTGTGTGTATTTATATTAAGTGTATCAGATCTTATGTGTATGTGTTATTAAGGTATTACATGTATATGTGCATAAAATATCCATTCATAAGAACATAAGAACATAAGAACGAAGGAACACTGCAGAAGGCCTACTGGCCCATGCAAGGCAGGTCCAAGTCTCCTACCGGCTTAAGCCAATGCACCCAACCTAGTCAGGTCAGGTCACATTGACTTAAGGGAGGAACACGGCAACCGACCTGGTAGCACAAGCTATCAGGTCTAACTCACACCCACCCACATCTACTCATGTATTTATCCAACCTATTTTTAAAGCTACACAACGTTCTGGCCTCTATAACGGTATTTGGGAGTTTGTTCCACTCATCCACAACTCTATTACCAAACCAGTACTTTCCTATATCCTTCCTGAATCTGAATTTTTCCAACTTAAAACCATTGCTGCGAGTCCTGTCTAGGCTAGATATTTTCAGCACACTATTTACATCCCCTTTATTTATTCCTGTCTTCCATTTATACACCTCAATCATATCCCCCCTAATTCTACGTCTTTCTAGAGAGTGCAGTTTCAGGGCCCTTAGTCTATCCTCATAGGGAAGGTTTCTGATACATGGGATCAACTTTGTCATCCTCCTTTGTACATTTTCCAGAGAATTTATATCCATTCTGTAATACGGTGACCAAAACTGTGCAGCATAATCTAAATGAGGCCTAACCAAGGATGTATAGAGTTGAACAACCTGAGGACTCCTATTATTTATGCTTCTTGATATGAAGCCAAGGATTCTATTAGCTTTATTGCGAACACTTATGCACTGTTGTCTTGGTTTCAGATTACTGCTAACCAGAACTCCTAAATCTTTTTCGCAATCCGTAATATTAAGATCTACATTATTTAGTTTATATGTGGCATGGTTATTGTCCTGTCCAACATTTAGAACTTTGCATTTGTCTATATTAAACTGCATCTGCCACTTCTCCGACCACTGCATCAGTCTATTCAAATCTTCCTGGAGTGCTCGAATTCATAAAAAAGTTGGAAAAAAAAGGGGCTGACCAGAGAGTAGCATAACAAAAGCTCAACCTCAACATGTGTAACTTCGACAGGAAGCCTAACCAACAGTTTCCAAATACCATTTAAATACCTGATTAACTCTTTTATTTAGCCGGGGAAACTCATTAGAAGACATAATGATGAACGTAAATATTATGGTATATCTTCAGCGGAAGTTGAAAACTCGAGTAATTTTTTTTTTGAGAGGGGCAAATAAATCTTGCAACTAATTACATTAAGAATAAGCGGTATTGATGTTAAACGTAAGATGATAAGACTGTTAGAAAAATCTGCTTCAGGATGTGGCATCAGCGGCCGTCAACCTTGTCGCCACTGTCATCTGGAGTGTTGTCCCAGCGTCACGGCGCGACAGACAGGTCTGTGATAGTTACAGTCTGACAGACAGATTTGTGATACTTGCAGTTTGATGGACAGGTCGCGTTGTGGTGTGACATGTCGTGTTGCAGTGTGACAGGTCGTGTTGCAATGTGACAGATCGTGTGATTTTGATCATTTCTTTGTTTTACAGAATATAGAATTAATACTACAAACATTTATGAAAAAAAATATATGAGCATGTTTAACTAAAATCATAGCATGTTACACAAATATTCAGGATTATATACAAATATATAATGATTATGTAACGGCAGTGATACTTGTATAGTGCATCGTGTAACGACAGGGTTGATATCGCAATATCAACCCTGTTGATACTGTTGTATATTGAGTTGTACGCACCTCCTCCGTAGCGGTAGAGTCACTCTCAGGATTTGCGGTACTGCCTAATGATCTTGCCCCTCGGGGCGAAATATAAAATAAGCTACTGGAGACTTAGGAAATCTCAGAGTGTGCGGCTACCTTATTCTGTATGAGGGTTACATGTTGGGAACACCTGCAGTGTGAGGCTTCTCTATTCTACACCAGTTACACGGTGGGAACCTCTGCAGGGTGTGTGGCCGGCCTGTGTGAAACTTACTTCGTGGGAGCAAACACTAGCCATGTTGTCGTGCCATAAACCATCACACGGGATGTGTTGCGAACATGAGGTTCATTAATCTGTCAGCCTGAGGTGGGAGACTTAAATACGGGGTGAATATCTTCAGGCATTTCACTATAGGGCTCAGTAGTAATGGAAGCCTGAAAGATTTCATTCCAGAGAAGTTGAAGTTACTATTGAATGGGAATTGACATATCTGAGGATAGCTTATCCTCTCTCTCTTCTTTTTTTTTTTTTTTTTTTTTTTTTTACACAGGGTTTGACAAGGTTAAGGATCCCTAGCTTTATTGACAAGCTATTTACAGGTTAAGGATTCCTAACTTTATTGGCAAGCTAAGAG
>NC_069422.1:44524395-44601394 GCF_026875155.1 Cherax quadricarinatus
TTTCAATTGTAACCCCTTGTTGTTGTGTTCTATCTCTGGAACATCCTATCTCTGTCCACCTTCTCAATTCCTCTCAGTATTTTTCATGTCGTTATCATGTCCCCCCTATCTCTCCTGCCCTCCAGTGTCGTCTGGTCGATTTCCCTTAACCTCTCCTCGTAGAACATGACCTTTAACTTCAGAACTAGTCTTGTTGCAAACCTTTGCACTTTCTCTAATTTCCTTACATGCTTGGCTAGGCCTGACATACACGGTGTACAGGGTCATGAACGATTCCTTATTGAGATATCGGAATGCTATTCTTAGGTTTACTAGGCGCCCATTTGCTGCAGCAGTTATTTGGTTGATGTGCGCCTCAGGAGATGTGCCCGGTGTTATACTCACCCCAAGATCCTTGTCATTGAGTGTGGTTTGTAGTCTCTGGCCCCCTAGACTGTACTTCGTCTGCTGTCTTCTTTGCCCTTCACCAATCTTTATGACTTTGCACTTGGTGGGGTTGAACTCCAGGAGCCAGTTTTTGGACCAGGCTTGCAGCCGGTCCAGATACCTTTGTAGTTCTGTCTGGTCCTCCTCCGATTGAATTCTTCTCATCAACTTCACATTATCTGCAAACAGGGACACTTCTGAGTCTATTTCTTCTGTCAGGTCGTTCACATACACCAGAAACAGCACCGGTCCTAGGACTGACCCCTGTGGAACCCCGCGCGTCACGGACGCCCACCCTGACACGTCGTCACATACCATGACTCGCTGATGTCTTCCCGACAGGTATTCCTTGATACAATGCAGTGCCTTCCCTTTTATACCTGCCTGGTCCTCCAGCTTATGCGCTAATCTCTTATGTGTAACGTGTCAAAAGCCTTCTTACGACCCAAGAAAACCCAGTCTACCCACCTCTCTCTCTCTCTCTTGTCTTACTGCTGTCACCCTAAAACTCCAGTAGGTTTGTGACACAAGATTACCCATCCCTGAAACCGTGTTGGTTGTCGTTGATAAGCTCATTCCTTTCTAAGTGCTCCACCACTCTTCTCCTGATAATCTTCTCCATGACTTTGCATACTATACATGTAAGCGACACTGGTCTGTAATTTAATGCTTCTTGTCTGTCTCCTTTTCTTAAAAAACTGGGACTACATTTGCTGTCTTCCATACCTCAGGTAATCTCCCTGTTTCGATAGATGTGTTGAAGATTGTTGTTAGTGGCACACATAGCACCTCTGCTCCCTCTCTCAAGACCCATGGAGAGATGTTATCCAACTCCAACGACTTTAAGGTATCTAGCTCGCTTAGCAGCCTCTTTACTTCTTCCTCGGTTGTATGTATTGCATCCAACACTTGTTGGTGTACCCCACCTCTCCATCTTTCTGGAGTCCCTTCTGTCTCCTCTGTGAACACTTCTTTGAATCTCATGTTCAGCTTCTCACATACTTCTCGGTCGTTTCTTGGGATCTCTCCTCCTTCCTTCCTCGGCCTGATTACCTGGTCCTTGACTGTTGTTTTCCTCATGATGTGGCTGTACAACAGCTTCGGGTCAAATTTGGCTTTCGCTGATATGTCATTTTCGTATTGTCGTTGGGCCTCCTTTCTTACCTGTGCATATACTTCTTGCATTCTCTAGCACACTTGGTTTTGGCCTCTCTACACCTTTGAGTAAACCAAGGGCTCATCCTGGTTTTCTCGTTATTTCTGTTATCCTTGGGTACAAACCTCTCAGCTTCTTTGCATATTGTCACATATTCCATCATCTCATTTACGGGTTTTCCCTTCATTTCTCTGTCCCACTAAACCCTCGGCGGGAAATTTTTCATGCCATGTGGTCACTGGCCCCGAGGGCCCCTTTCATATTGATGTCCTTAATATTCACACTCCACACACAAAACCACACACGTTGTAGGTGTGTGCCCTCACCTAATTGGGGTTGCAGGGTCGAGACTCAGCTCCGGGCTTGTGTGTGTGTGTGTGTGTGTGTGTGTGTGTGTGTGTGTGTGTGGGCGCGCGCGTGCGCGCGCCCAATTACTGCAAGACTGTTTATGGAGCAAATAGAAAAAACGAAAAAAAAAAAAAAAATTTTGTTTGTAGTGTAGGTGAAAAGTAAGGAAGATGCCGGTGTTTCACGCAACACACAAATTTGAAAACCCCCCCCCCCCCCCCAGCATTCTTTTTTTCCCCCGTATGTTAGAATTTTGAAAAGAAAACCCCGTGCTGTACAATTAAATCTGGGCGAGTGTTTTGGTGGATATTGAAAAGCCAATTAGTACACAACCCGGGTTTCTCCATGAAAATTTTGAGGAGCCCAAGCTGAAAACCCCTCGTAAATTATTATTGGAGACTAAACCGTAGGGGCTTGCACGCCTGCTGGGGAGGGGGGGGGGGGTTGGAAGGCTTTCAGGGGCTTAATTCAGAAAATTGGAGCACAGATCCTTTCCCCTAATCAAAGCCCTCCAACATAAAGGGAACCCTCCTTCGGGGTTTTATCAACAGTTTCATCCTCTCTTTTTTATCCAACACCTTCTCTCTCTAGTTGCATTTTATGATTAATTCAGGGGGAAAAAGCGTTAAGCCTGTGGGGGGCATACAGCACCGGGGGACTTGAAGGCAATAAAGTTTACCAGGAAAGGGGAAGCTACTTCAAGGCTTCCGAGTCAAGATTCTTGGGGCGGCACAAGGCGCCCGGAAGGAGCCGCAAAAGGGGTCCGCTTTGAGCTGGGAGGGGCTCTTGATTCGGAAAATAGAGAAACCTTCCCTTTTCTTGATAGACCTTGGAGCCCTCACTTCCCCAGGATCTACATGGGTCCTACCATTTTAACTTTCCCCCACTGTTTAAAAAAAAAAAAGAATGTGCGGAAGGTCACACCCATCAGAATGCACACCTGGATCTTCCTTCCGGAGGTGCTCGGGGGTAAACCCCCCCAGGGTCCGTCCATGACGGCCTGAAAATGTTTACGTCATCTATTTCAAAATTTTTTACCGATATTTTTTTCTTCGAGTGCTCTGTCACCCTACTGATTTAGTGCTTTTTTTCTAAAAAAAATAATTTCTTGTCAATATAAATGATTTTAAAAAAAAGCATGAGCGCCAAAAAACTAATAACACACCAGGCATTTGCAGCATACTACATCAGCTAAAAATCATTAGATTAAAAAAAGAATACAATAACATTTTATTAAACAAACAAAACATTCGTAAAAATTTTTTTTTTTTAAATTTTGTAAATTTCTAACACCACAGGTTTATCAATAATTATAACTTTCCTTTTTTTCATTGGAAGTGCTTTGTAGTCAGTGTGTTTTGCTGACGCTGAGATCGGCGTCAACTGCTCGTACAGAATAAAACACAAAAACATAATCAAAAAAGTACAATCTTCATTAACGTGGGAGGAATTGTTTAACCCATTCCAAACATCCTGGGAAAGGCTCCATAACTTTCCCAAAATAGTACTGAGGGCGCAGCTGAAACGATAAAAAAAAATTTAAATGGTAAAGCACATCTGCCGATTTTAAGTGCAAAAATATGTGAAATTTGAGACTTATTAAATCACAATAATATAATATATATATATATAATAATATATATATATATTATTATATAAAATTAAATATAATAAAATATATATATAAAAATAATAGCGGCCGAAAAGGCAGAACTTGCGATCTTGGGTTAAATAGCAAAAGCTCTCTTTTCCCTATAGGGCAATTGAAAATTTGTTATGCAAAATTCGCCAAAATCATTCTGAACCCAACGAAAAAAATAATTTTTCTTTTGTTTAGTATTAAATTATTGTAAACAAATCGAAAAAATTTAAGGGGGTTTGGCTAAAATAAATTGCGCTTGCTATAATAAGGTTTGGTAAGTTTTCTAAGTTCCTTTTGTGCAAAATTTTAAATTTTACATCAACATTAAGAAAAAAAAATATCTTTTTAAAGCATGAGAGACAATTTTTAGAAAAGGGCTTTTTTAAGTAAGTTCTTGCTAATTGACCATTTTTCATATTCGGCAAACATATAAATATATATTATAAATATATATATATATATATATATATAATATATATATATATATATATATATATAAAATATATATATAATATATTGTGTGTGTGTGTGTGTGTGTTGTGTGTGTGTTGTGTGTGTTGTATGTGTGTGTGTATGTGTGTGTGTGTGTGTGTATGTGGTGTGTATGTGTTGTGTGTATGTGTGGTGTGTGTGTGTGTGTGTGTGTGTGTGTGTGTGTAAAACTTGCTGTTTTGGCTTAAATAGTAACGCTTTCCTTGCCGAATAAGGCAAGCGAAAATTTTTGTATGCAATAATTTCCCAAAAATCATTCTGAACTTAACGAAAAAAATATATTTAATTTTGTGTGTTTATTATTAAATTATTATAGGCTTATCTAAAATATATTTAGTTGGTGGAGTATGACTTGCTAATAATTTGATACAATAAATGCTTTAATTGCATAAATAATACACGTGTATTTCTTCTGCAGAAGTTGGTGGAGTATGACTTGCTAATAATTTGATACAATAAATGCTTTAATTGCATAAATAATACACGTGTATTTCTTCTGCAGAAGTCAGCACAACTGCCTCTGCTACCACTACTACCACAACTACTACAACTACCACCACGACTACAACACCACTCACTACTACTACTACCCCAGCTACCACTACCGCTGAGTCCACAACTACTGAATCATACGAGACATCAACCAGTACTCAACCAGACTCAGAGACTACTCTCACCGTAGCTCTGGCGAACTCAACACTCGACCTCAATATTCAGGTCGAGGGAATCACTGGCGAAGAATGTAACAAGATTCCCTTATGGGCTTGGGTCTGTGTAGGACTGATGGGCGCCTTCTTCGTCTTCTTTGTGGTCCTGCTGATGTATTCCATATTCCTGTGCCGTCGCATCTGTACACTGGAAGCCTCCGTGGCAAGACAGGGACAGTACCTACGTGGCCGAATAACTCCTGCTGGAGGCTACGGCGAGGAAGCGATAGACATGCATTACTACGGCATGAGGAATCAAAATCTCATGATTGGAGGAACAACTCCAAGAATTAAGACTCCGTCACCTAACGCTGCTAGACACCGTGGCTCCAACACCACCCCAAGACTGTCAGGTTACAGACGCTCCATATCCAGCCCCGGTACTTCTGCCAACTTGATTCCAACTATAAACTTTCCTGCAGCGCCGACAGAAGCACCTCCTCCCATGTATCTACACCAGGCTCAGCTCAGGTGTACCTGTGACTCGGAGGAACGCTTATCCAGTGAAGGCGACGCTATGACTGGCAGGAAACAGTATGACTGTTCTGAAAACAACTTGGCAGATGATGAAAGAAGCTTAAACAGCTTAAGAGAGAATGCCAAGATGAATTAGAGAATGAATGTTGATTCTGAAAGTTCATAATATCGAACGACATACTTAAGTGTAAAGGATTTTGGGATAATTCGGGGGGAAAACGAAAATTTAGTTTTAATAGGCTTCCCCTCTATTCTCTGTATTTGTCTGAGTAGTCACAGAACAGTCAAAAGTAGACCTAATGTATATATAGTTGTATTAGAGGCAAACACATGGTAAAAGTAATAGTGGAAATCATTGTTGACGAACCCAGTGATGATGTGATAAGTGGGCACTGACCCACCTTAATGCACCTACTTTTGTCGTTACTTGTATAAGCGACGCACTAAGGTCATATACTCAGGTCTGTGGTGTTTGCCTGTGTAATACAACAATCTTGGTCGGTATTGATGTGTGTGTGTGTAATATACAATGATCTTTAGTGTTTGTATATGAAATAATGTAGTATTGTAGCTCATGTGTGTGTAAAATGCCTGATCTATATTTTTTTTTTTGGGGGGAGGGGGTGAAATACACCTGTGTATGTGTACTGGTATAGGCTTAAAGTAATTCATAAGTTTTAGCCGCATAACACTGTATATTATGAGGTGTAAACACTTGTATATAATGAGGTGCTAACGTGTATATTATGAGGTGTAAGCACGTGTATATTATGAGGTATAAACACCTGTGGTCATTCATGAGGTATCCCAGGAGGGAGACTTTAAGACGTTGCCTTTTTTTTTTCTTCTTATTTTTCCATCCTCCAACTTTTCGATTTTATTTCGCTCATATTTCGAGAACTCCTCATCCATTCGCTGTATAATCCCTACGTGTTTAGCGCTCCCCGTGAAAATAATAATAGCCTCGTTCATTAGGCCTCAAAATTTCAACATTAGTGTCCGGTTTCGAGGGCCAAATCCTTGGAACAATTGGCATGTTCATGTCATCTATGACCAAAGTTGTTGCGCCCATTCCCAGCATCCTGCAATGGCTCCATGAGCTTTATCGTACATCTCAAAGTTGTGTATGGATCCTGTCTCCACTACTTCACTCTCTAGATTGTTCCAATTCCTGTCAAATCTAAGGCTGACGAAGAAGTACTTCCTAACATTGCCATAACTCATCTGAGTGTGTTGTGTGTGTCTATTTGTGTGTGTGTGTGTGTGTGTGTGTGTGTGTGTGTGTGTGTGTGTGTGTGTGTGTGTGTGTGTGTGTGTGTGTGTGTATGTGTTTATTTATTGGGGAGACGTATCATCAACCAGTAACTTTCTCAGTCCATCCCAGTGATTATTTTCTCTATTAGATTGTATCAAAGCTGAGGGACTGATCACCTCAAACTACTTCACGTCCTACACCTCTCTAGTAGTTATTTTTTTAACTGGATTAATAAAGCCACCGATTGGGAGATCTTCTCCATAAAAAAGATACCCTTGTGATGCACAAGTATCTTATTAATCTAACAGACTTTACTTCCAAAGACACTTGTAGCAGTTGTAGCAAGAATGTAGATAACTTATTCAGAGAACCGAAAGGTTGCTGTTTTTAGACAGTTGCGCAACACTTGTAAATTTTTAATGTGGAAACGTTTCGCCAATCAGTGGCCTTTTTTTCCAGACTAGTCTTGCACAAGTGTCTTATTCATCACGTAACAAGAAGGTTTGCAGCATCTGGTCTGGTGTAAATGAGAGTGACGAACTTTAATGTTGTTGTGTTTACATGTTGGATAAGAAGGCAAAGATTTGGCAGAGGTACTGAGAATTTTTTTAAGCCATTGTTAAGTGTAATTGTTGAAAGGTTCAGAGGTGTTGTATAACGTAAGCTCATCTAGCCAATGCAGCCAACCCTGGCACCTTCAGCGCCTCCATAAATGAACTCTTTCGTCTCAACAATATGCCAGCCTTTGCATTTCCTAACTCCCTACCATCAGCTGACATCATCAAAATTCTTCCAAACATCATCAACTTCACTACTACTGCTGACCTGTCTCCTACTGCCCAAGCAGATGTTCCTGCACCTGCCACAACTTGCCACACCACTATTCTAGCTGCCTCGAGCACTACCTCCCACACTGATGCTACACCACCAGAACAGCTCTCCACTGATCCTGCCGACCCTCAGTCACCTGCTAGTACCAAAACAGACTCATCTAATGAATACATATCTGAAGAAGATATCGACGACTCTACCACACCAATTTGGGAAATCTCACATTTTACACTGCACCATCAAATGTCGACACTATGACCTGCACTGAACTCTTCAAAGTCCTCGGTGCAGGAACTGTTAAGTTCTCCTGTGAACAACCTTATCACTTCACTGTCACCTAAGTTCTGGAATTCCTTAAACCTCTTCGTTTCACCTTTGGAAACAAGACATATCTTTACCACCTCTCTAGAAGCAACTTCAAGAGATTTGAGAATGGATCTCCTACAAACCTGCCACCCTAATTACGTCGAACACCACCACCAGTATGCTGCCCTCTGATGTTCTTCGCTGCCTGCCTTGTCCTGCTACTAACCTACTACTACAAGACCAACGCAACTGGTCTGCTATTCCTATTCTCAAGTCTGTCCCACGATCGCCTTAGCTGCTGGGTTAAGCCCTGGCTTTATTTCTACGACTGAGAACACTCTCCAGCGTTATTCTTCGTCTGTCCCGTCTTCCTAACTCATCCCATTGGAATCTTACCTGTACTTTTTCGTTCGTTCGTTCGATATTTCATATTTGGAACTAGTAATAATGAGACCGGTGGTGAGTGAAGCGCTTCCTTTATCTTATAAAAGTAAAAATTTAGTTTTGTATTGCTTGATAATAACCCACATGGAGACAGAAACTCAGAAGATTGATTGATCTGTATACTTCGACCCCCTTCTGGGATCCTCCTCAGCAGATATACTGAAGAGGACCCCAGAAAGGGGTCGAAATATACAGACCAACCTTCTGAGTTTGTCAACATGTGGGTTATTACTGATCAATGATAAGTGTTCATTACACTTTAGCTCGCTAGTAATATTCATTGAAACATTATACAAGTCTCTCTCAATTTTCACACCTTCACTTCTCTCACCGTCTCTGTAATGACAGAAAAATATTCACCACCACACACACACACGCAAAACAAAGACTTTCGAGGATAAAAATAACAGAAACCAACTCGAGAGGCTCGATCTCTTGACAAAAGGACTTCTGCTGGTGGTCAATCCTGAAACCTGGCCAGCAAGTCTCTATGTTGGTGTCTCTGATGCTACGTTATGTTGTGATGTATTGTGATGTGTGTTGGCATGTAGCACAGCATGAATGGTTTAAGATGCTATCTTATGTTTTCTTTAATTCAATTATCACGGATTTAGCGCTTGCTTATAATTATAATAAATTCAATTATTACTGATAACGAAAACTAAATCACCTGTATCAACTAAGAGTCGTGCTGTTCATAGTAATTATACATAAAAACATCGAATTTTTTATTTATTTTCGTTTTAAATACTTTTTATAGGTGGTAAATCTTTGAGTAAAGTTGTATTGATTTACCATACAACAAATGATAATCATACAGTGACCTCAAACTTCTCTTGTTTAAAAAGCAGAGATAGATAGATAGATAGATAGATAGATAGATAGATAGAGAGAGAGAGAGAGAGAGAGAGAGAGAGAGAGAGAGAGAGAGAGAGAGAGAGAGAAGATTGCAGGAATATTTCTGAAAAGATTGCAGGAAGTATTTCTTTACCAATATAGTAACTGAGGAGTGAGATGAGCTCCAGGAGGAAGCTGTGAGTGCAACATCTATTGTAAACTTTAAGAATAATTAAGAATAAGAAAAATAGGAAACATCACAAATAATTATTGGGGAACAGGAAAATACAACATGCATGTCACTGATGCGAAATATTAATATATTAAGAAAAAAGTTTATTCCGAAAATAAATGTGTTACAATATTGATGATATTTCTATGCTAAAAATAATCCTGATAAGAGATGAAAGAAAATGAGTGAAAAGTATAAAGATTAAGTAATGTCTATTGTATATATATATATATATAATATATATATATATATATATATATATATATATATATATATATATATATATATATATATATATATATAATATATATATATATATGCAATAAGATCACAGTAAACAGGCGATTTTAAAATATGCAAAACAACCACTGTGAAAGAGCAGTGAAATTCCAAGCGGTTTCGTGACTACTCACATTGTCAAGGAACTATGAAAGCAATACATCAAAGGAAGGCAATTAAAGGGCTTAGACCACACCTCACAGTCACATCTCACGACAAAGAAACACCTGACGCGCGACAATACCGGACTCATAAGAAAAGAGGAACACTGCAGTAGGTCCGCTGGTCCAACTAGACAAGTCCTCACGACAACCCACCAACAAAATATTCTACCCAAGAAATAAGGTTTATTATTTGTCCAATGCATTATTAAACTCTTCCCAAATTTTATTAATTTTCTGTGTATAAATAGAGAATACACTACAGAGCCGAGGAAGGGGGAGAGCAGTTATAATTCCCTGGATTAAGAGCGCCCCTCACTGGCATCAAGGTGCATATACCCCTTGAAGAGAAAAGCGCTTACCGTGTGTGGGAGTTCTGACGAGACTCGCGTTTTTCATCTTTTCCAAGATCTGGTGGTCAGTTCCTGGAAGGAGAACCGAGCGCCCGCATTTATATATATATTATATATATATATATATATATATATATATATATATATATATATATATATATATATATAATATATATATATATATATATAAAAATATGTCGTGTCCGAATAGGCAGAACTTGCGATCTTGGCTTAAATAGCAACGCTCATCTTGCCATATAGGACAAGTGAAAATTTGTGTATGCAGTAATTTTGCCAAAATCATTCTGAACCTAACGAAAAAAATATATTTCACTGTGTTTGTTTATTATTAAATTATTATAAACAAATCTAAAATATATTTAGTTGGGTTAGGCTAAAATAAATTGTTCTTGTTATAATAAGGTTAGGTAAGTTTTCTAAGATTCTTTTGGTGCAAAATTAAAATTTTTTACATTAACATTAATGAAAAAAATATATCTTTAAACGTATAAGAGAAAATTTTAGAAAGGACTTAATTTAAATGAGTTCTTGCTAATTGACCAGTTTTACATATTCGGCACGACATATATATATATATATATATAATATATATATATATATATATATATATATATATATATATATATATATATTTTATATATTAATATATATATATATATATATATATATATATTATATATTATTAATATATTATATATATTTCCATATATAGTTTTTTCATGATATAAGTTATCTCAAATACTGACGTTATTGCAAGAAAACCTAGTAGGTTTTATGAATTATTATATGTAGCTATATTCTGTTTCGTATTGAAAGTCCTTTTCATGAAGTTATCTAGCAAAATTCAAGTTCCAAATTTTGCCATCCGTTCCTTGGTTAATATCTTCCCTGTGTTATTTTTACTCTTTACGACGCTCCCAGACCCGGTCTATCTGTTTCTCGTCTCTCTCTCGCTCATCTCTCTCCTCTCTCTCTCTCTCTCTTTCTTCTCTCTCTCATCGTTTCTGCTTCTCGTCTCTCTTCTCGTCTCTCTCTCTCTCTCTCTCTCTCTCTCTCTCTCCCCTCTCTCTCTCTCTCTCTCTCTCTCTCTCTCTCTCTCTCTCTCTCTCTCCTTTCTCTCTCTCCCTCATACTTTAATTGTATTTTTGTTAGCCAAGAGATTTTATCCTGATCTAAGTCTGAAGATTGACTCCAGACTCTGTATTTCACAAAATAATTTAACATACGTCTACATTACTGCTAAGTAACATGGTTATATGTAAAGTAAAAGGACACAAGTGCAACTAATGTGACTTTGTTTACTGTGGCAACGTTTCGCTCTCCAGGAGTTTTGTCAAGCCGTTACAAACAATATATCGACACAGAGGGTATATATAGGCTTAGAGTGAAGTGTAATACTAGTGTAATAATAGTAGTAGTAATATAAGTTGTAGTAGTAGAAGTAATACTACTACTACACGAGTAAAGGGATATAAAAGCTATTACCTGGAGAGCGAAACGTTGCCACAATAAAAACTGTCACATTAGTTGCACTTGTGTCCTTTTATTTTACATATTGTCGGTAATTCTTACCAACATTATTACAACATGGTTATATGTCAGCTTGCGCCGTCTATCACCCATCTACCTACCTACCCACTTTTCTGTCTACCTACCCACGTATCTACCATTTTTCTTGACATATCCATTGAGGAAATTCAGAATTAAACACTACGAGCAGCTCTGGTATGTATTGCCTTATTAAACGAACTCAAACTTTCGGGCCTGTATATACTCAGATAATTGCCTTCTTGACGCTGCAGGAACTTTGGCAGTTGGAGTGTATGCTAAATTAGAGAAAGTTAGCCAGTGATGAACTATTGTTGGCCTCTGACTCCCTCTGTTGCCCTTGCAACGGCGAGACAAGTTGCGAACTTTCTTGCAAGTTTGTGATTTCCTAAATGGCGATCATTAGCGACTGCATATTGCCGCTCCTGTGGCGATGCTGGCGACAGATGTGGAATTACTACATGTGTTAGTATGTAATAATATTGGTTGGACTGTTAAGTTTATAGCCTATCGACGGCACGATTTACATTAAGAATGTATGTCACCTCTTCATAGCCAGTCAAGACTACTTTAATCCCCACCAACAAATAGATATCCCTAGGTGCATACACACAGAGAAATATATACACCTGTATCTGTGTATTCAATGAGAGATATACACACACCTCTAGGAGTATATACACTGAGAGATATACACCTCCAGGTGTAAATATATCGAGAGATATACGTAGAAGATCGTGTATATACACAGAAGGGATATACACGTCTAAGTATATATACCCTATTTAAATTATTATATATTCTTGTCAGTAAAAATAGGATAACTACAGCAAGACTGACATTAAATACAATTTTTAATCTGTGGCAATGTTTAAAAATAACTATAATATTTTAACAATGGCTAAAGATAACTTCACAGGGCAAATGAAGTTAATTATTACCTAACAAAGACAGTAAATAAAATTATAGATATGTTTGAGGATGATTAAAGATAGTTCATAACTACAGTACTGAAGAATATTCAAGATAATGATCATATTTATGACTAAAAAACTGTTAATGTTTCTATCATAAATAACATTTAAACACACTAAATTAAACAAAAGATTTTAAACGGTAAATACTGTTCATTAATTTTGGGAGATACTTTTTTTTAATTTGCAATAAGCATCTACCCTCAGGATAATAATTATCAGTATAAATAATAATTACATGTAATTATTATATTTGTTGTTAATCACAGCGAGGGTGCTGATAACTATTTAGTAATTGGTCGGTAAAGTTTGTAAATAACGACTGAGTATTACTAACAGGGGTAGTTTGCAAGATGATAATAATGTTAACGAGTAATGAAGTTAACTTGTGTGGCATGCAAAGCGCATGTCACAATTTATTCGACGTATGTCACACTCCCATATAGTCTGCCTCCCAGCCAGCGAACCGGGTGCTAACGGTTTAACGTTCAGTAGGATACCCATCGTCAAATCAGTACCTTGGTTCATTGACCAATCACTGCTTTGCCATCTATCACCGTGGCGTACACTGTATTCTATCAGCTCATATGTACTACTTATATTAGGTGAAGCCAATATACTTATAGTCTGACGGCTGAGTTTGTTGCTCCAATCCATTCGCCGGTCCCCTGAGCCATTTAAACTGTGTCGTAATAATTTGACAAACGACGGGAAAAATGATCTGATTGAGATGCCGACAGGAAAGGACATGATAAGAGGCGATAACTTATTGTGGTTTGAGATAAGCCTCTGTGGATCAGCTGTCAACCGGCTTCTCCTGACGCACACTACGATAGAACATCGCTGGTCAGATACTGACTAATGCCTGTCAGTGCCAGCCAGGGTTTTTGTAATCCCCCTTATGTAAGCTGGAGGCAGTTGGTAATTGCCTGACACTTAATGTGTCGATCCAGGTACTCGTGGTGCTCCTCTTTCATTGAGGAATGTTCATCTCACTCCGATCTTTGCTTTCATAGGAGTGATTTTTCGTGTGCATTGATACAATCTCTTGGTTTCAGTGTATATTATCATGTATCTTTCTCACCTGCATTCCAGGGAATACAAATCAAAAGACTTCAACCATCCCCAGTAATTTAGGTGCTTTATCGTGCTTATATGTGCCGTGAAAGCTCTTTGTATGCTCTCAAGTTCAGCAGTTTCGCCTACAGTATTTCAGGAAAGGAAGCTGAAGGTATGGTATACCAACACAGACAGAATAAAAAATAAGAGTGAGGAGGAGCAGGAAATAATCACTGAGACATTCCTGGACATCATAGCACTCACAGAGACAAAGCTCTCAGGGGTGATAACATGCGATCTTCCCATCTTGATGTAAGATCCTGAGGAAATACAGGGATATAGATGGAGGAGAAGTTGCACTGCTCATCAACAACCAATGAAGTTTTGAGGAGATGGGAGGACTAGTTAGAGGTGAAGCAGAAGACTACATAGCAGGAACACTTGTAACTGGGGGGGTGGGGTCAAAAATGATGATAGCAGTGATATACAACCCCCTACCGAACAACAGGAGACGAAGACAAGAATATGATGAGAGTAACAGAACAATGCTGGCCACACTAACTAGGTGGCCAGAAGAGCCCACGTAAGCAGGGCAAAGTTGCACATCATGGGGATTTCAACAACAAGGAGATAGACTGGGAATATGTGGAGCCACATGGGAGACTGGAGACATGGAGAACCAAGATACTGGAGGCAGTACTGGAAAGCTTTATGTACAAACATGTTAAGAACACAACCAGATAAAGAGAAGATGAACCAGCAAGGCTGGACCTCGTATTCACCTTGAACAGTTCAGACATAGGATAAATCACACACGAAACACCCCTTGACGCTAGCGATCATGTGGAGTACAATAAAGAACGAGACAGCACGAGAAGGACGGGAGAAACCAAACTTCAGAAAAGGGAACTACACACGTATGAGGCAATTCCTGAATGAGGTGTAGTGGGTAAGAGAGCTAGAGGAAAAGACAGTAAACGAAATAATGGAACACGTAGCCACAAAGTGCAGGGAGGCAGAGAACTTCGTGCCAAGGGGCAACAGAAATATTGGGAAAACGAGAGTGAGCCCATGGTTTACCTGGAGGTGTAGAGAAGCCAAAGCCAAGTGTGCGTGTATAGAAGTCAAAGGACTTGGGAAAACAGGGAGCTGAGACGGAGAGTCAATAATGGTCTGACAAATGGCTCCTGGAGATTAACCCCGCAAGTAGAAAGTCAAGAAGTCTGGAGAAGGGCAAAGAAGACCACAGACTGAGTACTGCCTAGGAGGTCAAAGACTGCAAAACTCACACAAGGAAAAGAACCTTGGGGTGAGCATCATGCCGAGCACATCTCCAGAGGAGCCATCAACCAAATAACTGCTGCAGCTTGTCAAATTTAAGAATAGTGTTTCGACATCTAAGTAAGGAGTCATTCAAGACACTGTACGCTGTCTACGTTAAGTCATATTGGAGCATGCAGCACCAGTATGGAACCCACACCTGGTCAAACAAGTCAAGAAATTGGAGAAAATGTAAAGATTTGCAACAAGATTAGTCCCGAAGCTAAGGGATAGACCCTACAAGGAGAAGTTAAAGAAAATCAACCTGACGATATTGGAGGAGAGGAAGGATAAGGGGGACATGATAACGACGTATAAAATACTGAGAGGAATTGACAAGGTGGATAGGGACAGAATGCTTCAGAAATGGGTCACAGCAACAAGGGGTCATCGCTGGAAGTTGAAAACTCATGAGTCACAGGGATGTTAGTAAGAATTTTCTCAGCCATAGATTTATCAAGAAGTGGAGTGGAGGCAGGATCCATACATAGCTTTAAGAAGAGGTCCGATAAAGCTCAAGGAGCAGGGAAAGAGTGGACCTAGTAGCGATCAACGAAGAGGAGGAGGAGCCAGGAGCTATGACTCGACCTCTTCAACCACAACTAGATGAGTACAACTAGACAAGTCCACACAAACACACACACACACACACACACACGTGGAGAGGTGTCAGAGTGGGCACCTGTGACCAGCGGAGTCCCACAGGGGTCAGTCCTAGGACCAGTGCTGTTTCTGGTATTTGTGAACGACATGACGGAAGGAATAGACTCCGAAGTGTCCCTGTTTGCAGATGACGAAGTTGATCAGAAGAATTCATTCGATCGAAGACCAGGCAGAACTACAAAGGGATCTGGACAGGCTGCAGACCTGCTCCAGTAATTGGCTCCTGGAGTTCAATCCCACCAAGTGCAAAGTCATGAAGATTGGGGAAGGGCAAAGAAGACCGCAGACGGAGTACAGTCTAGGGGGCCAGAGACTACAAACCTCACTCAAAGAAAAAGATCTTGGGGTGAGTATAACACCAGGCACATCTCCTGAAGCGCACATCAACCAAATAACGGCTGCAGCATATGGGCGCCTAGCAAACCTCAGAACAGCATTCCGACACCTTAATAAGGAATCGTTCAGGACCCTGTACACCGTGTATGTTAGGCCCATACTGGAGTATGCGGCACCAGTCTGGAACCCACACCTAGCCAAGCACGTAAAGAAACTAGAGAAAGTGCAAAGGTTTGCAACAAGACTAGTTCCAGAGCCAAGAGGTATGTCCTACGAGGAGAGGTTAAGGGAAATCAACCTGACGACACTGGAGGACAGGAGAGATAGGGAGGACATGATAACGACATACAAAATACTGAGAGGAATTGACAAGGTGGACAAAGACAAGATGTTCCAGAAATTGGACACAGTAACAAGGGGACACAGTTGGAAGTTGAAGACACAGATGAATCACAGGGATGTTAGGAAGTATTTCTTCAGTCACAGAGTAGTCAGTAAGTGGAATAGTTTGGGAAGCGATGTAGTGGAGGCAGGATCCATACATAGCTTTAAGCAGAGGTATGATAAAGCTCACGGTTCAGGGAGAGTGACCTAGTAGCGACCAGTGAAGAGGCGGGGCCAGGAGCTCGGACTCGACCCCCGCAACCTCAACTAGGTGAGTACACACACACACACACACACACACACACACACTCATTAACCGATCATAGCTTCACTCGGTGGTAATTGGGAAGCTGTCAAGGATTCCCCTCCATAGCCTTGTGTTCCTTTCATGTGGGATCATGAAAGAGATCCCAGAACTCCACAACCAAAATTCAGGGGTTCAAACGGCGGCTCTAAACTAGATAATCCACTTAAATCCCTATTAAGATGAGGTCTTGTTTAGGGAAGATTTTAGCAGAACTTAACAGGGGCGAAGAGCAGTTAGGGAAACTTTTAAGGATTTGCAGGGTATTTTTTTTTTTAAGAGATAATGGAAGTGGGGACGAGTTTTACAGACGCGATGAAGGAGGAGGAGGAAGGGGGGCTTTTAAGAGGATCTGGTGGATAAAATAAACTTGATGTGATTGAGATATTGGTGAGACGGAAGGGAAGGGGGGAGCGGGAGGAGAGAGGTATGGGGAACATTGTAGGGATTTTATAGGAGGCAGGGAAGAATACTTTAAAACCTATTCCGAGAGAGATTTTTACGAGAGACTGAAAGGAGAGGCGCGACTGACTGAATAACTTCCAGACCTTTTATGTGCTATTGAATTAATTATTGAAAAATATACATCTCTCCATTTTCCTTCGACTCGGTGTTAGAGATGGAATTAACAGTCTGACGTTTGGATTATTATTATTATTATTATTATTATTATGTGAAGCAATAAACTCGTTTTGGAGGTTCGAGCCTCCGTCGGTTAATGGCGAGACATCTGGAGTGATGCACTTAGTGAGAAATGTGAGACCGGGAGCTGAGAATAACAGTTTCAACTGGATTGGAAGGTTCAATATAAAGAGTGAAGAAGTGTGTGGCTAAATTGTGGTTACAAAATCACAGAATTACAAAGCAATAGTTATAGGGTCGAGCAGATTCTAAATTCAGTGTTGCAACAACTCCACAGAAGTAAGTCAAAGTATCACGATATTTATATAATCAATATTATGTTTTGTTTGATGAGAATTGGATATTTAACCCCCCCCCCCCCGCCCCGCCCCGGGCAGACGCCGCTGGTCTTACGATGACTCGACCGCTGCCTTGTCTCTGGCTATCAGCCAACTCGGTCAAAAATATTACGTCTTAAGATATGAAAGGAGGTTTTTTTTTTTTCCACGTCATTTAAAATAACTGGTCACACCATAATGTTCTCCTGTTATTTGTTGATGATAAATAATACTGTGTTTGGACAGCCCGAGACTGATTTGGAAAGGATTAATCTTAATTATATTAGTTGTAGTTAGGGTAGATTGCTAAGTAATTTATTTTTTGGCACAAAATAAAATATTTGCATATGTTAATTTACACAAAAAATATGTATTATTCAGTATGTAGAACTGTGTTGATAAATTAGACAAATGTACAGCACTTGGGTATTTTATTTTGGAAACGTTTCGCCACACAGTGACGTCATCAGTGTTTGATCAAGTCACTGTGTGGCAAAGAAGAATAATGAAGGTCGGGAGTTTGAGGTAATCAGTCCCTCAGCTTGAAGTCGATGCCTTCAAGAGAGAGCTGGACCAGATACCTAAAGTCAGTGCTGGATCAGCCGGGCTGTGGCTCGTACGTTGGACTGCGTGCGGCCAGCAGTAACAGCCTAGTTGATCAGGCCCTGATCCATCGGGAGGCCTGGTCATGGACCGGGCCGCGGGGGCGTTGATCCTCGGAATAACCGCCAGGTAACCTCCAGGTATGATGAAGATAATACGGACGACTCACGTAGTCACGGAACACTGGGACTCACGTAGTCACGGAACACTGGGACTCACGTAGTCACGGAACACTGGGACTCACGTAGTCACGGAACACTGGGACTCACGGGCAGGAACACTGGACTCACGTGGTCGGACATGGGCTCCGTGGTCACGGAAACTGGGACTCACTATCACGAACCCGGACTCACTTCACGAACACTGACACTAGTCAGAACACTGAGGACTCACGTAGTACGAACACGGACTTTGGTATGGTGGGTGTGGAGTACTGGCCACCATATCATTCCATCAGACTAGCAGTCTTGTTGGTTGTGTCAGAACATCGAGTGTTGTATCATCACCAGTGTGCAGCTGATGGCTGGAGTGTTTGTTACTGCTGTGTTTACAGGAAGATCACACCAGTACCTGGGAGAATGATCCCTCACCACCTGTCGGTAGACAATAACAAGTGAGTTCATATGTCGTAATCCCAACACCCTCAATCTTGCCATGATAATTTTAACCTGATGTGCTATTCAAGGTGGATGCTTCGATGCATATAAAAGGCTCTTGGTACAGGGAATTATATCTGCTCTCCACTTCCTTGTATTAAATTTGAATGCTTCCCATTTCCCTACGGTTTTAGCTCTTTCCCTAAAAATAATTAATCGTCGATAAAGTTAATGTTGTGCTAAGGGATCGTCAGTGGTTTTTACTTGTAGGGATCGTATGGATGCGAGTTAGAAGATTATTTATACTAGCGTTCTTTTGTGGTAAACTACGTTAAATAATCTGCAAATTCCAGTGATCTACTTTTTTTAATTTCTTCCTTCCCTCATTCTTGTCGCATCCGGACTGTGACAAATATGTTTAATTTAGTTTGCAAGTGTTGAGAGAGTAAGAATTATGGCTTATAGTCTTCAGATGGGTCAGTAAGACAGCAGTTCACCAGTACACCTAACATCAAGATATAGCTAATCACTAAAATACGGATTAAAGTAAACTGTATATACAGGGATACATACTTTAGGTGTATATACCTTGCAGGTGTCTATTCTGTGCTAATGTTGATCGTTTTGTTTCAGGCTGCCTAACCCGTTTGGCTCATAGGCCCCCAACTTGTGATGAAGATGCTACAACCTGTGGTACCAGCATCTCTACAACCTGCTTTTAGAGATTCTCTGCATTCTGCTGTTCCAGCATCTCTGCACTTTGATTTACCAATATCTCTGCAACCTGCTATTAGAGATTCAATGCATTCTGCTATTAGAACATCTCTGCATCCTGCTGTTCCAGCATCTCCGCAACCTTCCCACCCGTTAGTCGATTCTCCATCGCATTCTTCTAAGGAGTTTCTGGAGTAACTGAAACGACTGGGATGATTGTGTCCGGACCTGATATCACTGCCTTCTTTATAGGTAAGAGCGCCCTAGCTTTGGCCTTGTCACTGACCCCCCCGTAGCGGGGTCACTTACTGTTGTAGAGGTGGAGTTGGGGTGGGGAAAGAGGAAGGGTTTTACCATGACAAGATATCGTTCTCGTCAAAAATCTGCACTATGTGTAGAGCATCCCAGACTATATTGTTATGATCTTCATTTTTGTTGTCAATACCAGTGAGGTTTTCCGCAAGGGATCGTTTCACTCCCTTAGTTACTTTTTTTTTTCTTTCATCCTTTTTTAAACGTCTCAATCTGGTTGAAATTTTCTACAATTCTTGAAGCAGTAACGTAAATGATGACTGCTGTGACAACACTGGATTATACATTCATACTCAAAGATCAAATGAAATAAAATAAAGGACGGTGCAAACTGACGCAGTTTAACCCCAAAGTTGTTACAGCGCCCACTAGGGAGGAGCAGCAGCAACAGCAGCAGCAGCACCAGTGGCAGCAACACCGCGACAGGCAGCAGATAACAGCCGCCCCACAAATAAAATGTACGCTCACTGGGTTTAGCTCCACCAGCTGTCTGTTAGTGACCGCGGATCATTTTGCAATTTTTATCCCTTTCCCTCTTTGGTGTTAATACAGCGTGCACTAACATACACAAGCGTCCGGCGCGCTCGTGAACGCTTCTGGCGACCACAACAAAGCTTGTTGGGTCACTGTTGTTGCAAGGTTTTTCCCTTGTTATGTATATATATATATATATATATATATATATATTAATATATATAATATATATATATATATATATATATATATATATATATATATATATTAACACGCTGGCCGATTCCTACCAAGGCAGGGTGGCCCGAAAAAGAAAAATTTTCACCATCATTCACTCCATCACTGTCTTGCCAGAAGGGTGCTTTACACTTCAGTTTTTAAACTGCAACATTAACACCCCTCCTTCAGAGTGCAGGCACTGTACTTCCCATCTCCAGGACTCAAGTCCGGCCTGTCGGTTTCCCTGAATCCCTTCATAAATGTTACTTTGCTCACACTCCAACAGCACGTCAAGTATTAACAACCATTTGTCTCCATTCACTCTTATCAAACACGCTCACGCATGCCCGCTGGAAGTCCAAGCCCCTCGCACACAAAACCTCCTTTAAACCCTCCCTCCAACCTTTCCTAGGCCAACCCCTACCCCGCCTTCCTTCCACTACAGACTGATACACTCTTGAAGTCATTCTGTTTCGCTCCATTCTCTCTACATGTCCGAACCACCTCAACAACCCTTCCTCAGCCCTCTGGACAACAGTTTTGGCAATCCGGCACTTCCTCCTACCTTCTAAACTACGAATTCTCTGCATTATATTTGCACCACACATTGGCCTCAGACATGACATCTCCACTGCCTCCAGCCTTCTCCTCGCTGCAACATTCATCACCCATGCTTCACATCCATACAGGAGCGTTGGTAAAACTATATTCTCATATATTCCCCTCTTTACTTCCAAGGACAAAGTTCTTTGTCTCCACAGACTCCTAAGTGCACCGCTCACCCTTTTCCCCTCATCAATTCTATGATTCACCTCATCTTTAATAAACCCATCCGCTGACACGTCCACTCCCAAATATCTGAATACATTCACCTCCTCCATACTCTCTCCCTCCAATCTGATATCCAATCTTTCATCACCTAATCTTTTTATCCTCATAACCTTACTCTTTCCTGTATTCACTTTCAATAAAAAATACATAATATATATATATATAATATATATATATATATATATATATATATTATATATATATGAGTAGTGGGGGAGGGTCAAGAGGGTTGGAATAGTTTTAAAAATGCAGTATTAGAATGTGGGGCAGAAGTTTGTGGTTATAGGAGGGTGGGTGCAGAAGGAAAGAGAAGTGATTGTGGAATGATGAAGTAAAGGGTGTGATAAAAGAGAAAAAGGTAGCTTATGAGAGGTATTTACAAAGCAGAAGTGTTATAAGAAGAGCAGAGTATATGGAGAGTAAAAGAAAGGTGAAGAGAGTGGTGAGAGAATGCAAAAGGAGAGCAGATGATAGAGTGGGAGAGGCACTGTCAAGAAATTTTAATGAAAAAAATTAAAAAAATTTGGAGTGAGTTAAACAAGTTAAGAAAGCCTAGGGAACAAATGGATTTGTCAGTTAAAAACAGAGTAGGGGAGTTAGTAGATGGGGAGATGGAGGTATTGGGTAGATGGCGAAAATATTTTGAGGAACTTTTAAATGTCGACGAAGGAAGGCGGTAATTTCATGCACTCGCCAGAGAAGTATACCATCTTTTAGAAGTGAAGAAGAACAGACTGTGAGTGTCGTGGTGCGTGAGTCATTACGTAGAATGAAAGGGGGTAAAGCAGCTGGAACTGATTGGATCATGACAGAAATGTTAAAAGCAGGGGGGAGGGACATAGTGTTGGAATGGTTGGTATTTTTGCTTAATAAATGTATGAAAGAGGGGAAGGTACCTAGGGATTGGCGGAGAGCGAGTATAGTCCCTTTATATAAAGGGAAGGGGGACAAAAGTGATTGTAAAAAATTGTAGAGGAATAAGTTTACTGAGTATACAAGGAAAAGTGTACGGTAGGGTTATTATTGAAAGAATTAGAGGCAAGACAGAATGTAGAATTGCGGATGAGCAAGGAGGTTTCAGAGTGGGTAGGGGATGTGTAGATCAAGTGTTTACATTGAAGCATATATGTGAACAGTATTTAGATAAAGGTAGGGACGTTTTTGTTGCATTTATGGATTTAGAAAAGGCATATGATAGAGTGGATAGGGAAGCAATGTGTCAGATGTTGCAAGTATATGGAATAGGTGGTAAGTTACTAAATGCTGTAAAGAGTTTTTATGAGGATAGTGAGGCTCAGGTAAGGGTGTGTAGAAGAGAGGGAGACTATTTCCCGGTAAAAGTAGGTCTTAGACAGGGATGTGTAATATCACCATGGTTGTTTAATATATTTATAGATGTGGTTGTAAAAGAAGTGCTAGGATGTTCGGGAGAGGGTTGGGATTAAATTATGGGGAATTAAGTACAAAATGGGAAGTGACACAGTTACTTTTTGCTGATGATACTGTGCTTATGGAAGATTCTAAAGAAAAATTGCAAAGGTTAGTGGACGAATTTGGAAGTGTGTGTAAAGGTAGAAAGTTGAAAGTGAACATAGAAAAGAGTAAGGTGATGAGAGTATCAAATTATTTAGATAAAGAAAAATTGGATATCAAATTGGGGAGGAGGAGTATGGAAGAAGTGAATGTTTTCAGATATTTGGGAGTTGACGTGTCAGCAGATGGATTTATGAAGAATGAGGTTAATCACAGAATTGATGAGGGAAAAAAGGTGAGTGGTGCATTGAGGTATATGTGGAGGCAAAAAAATGTTATCTATGGAGGCAAAGAAGAGAATGTATGAAAGTATAGTAGTACCAACACTCTTATATGGATGTGAAGCTTGGGTTGTAAATGCTGCAGCGAGGAGGCGGTTGGAGGCAGTGGAGATGTCCTGTCTAAGGGCAATGTGTGGTGTAAATATTATGCAGAAAATTCGGAGTGTGGAAATTAGGAGAAGGTGTGGAGTTAATAAAAGTATTAGTCAGAGGGCTGAAGAGGGTCTGTTGAGGTGGTTTGGTCATTTAGAGAGAATGGATCAAAGTAGAATGACATGTAGAGTGTATAAATCTGCAGGGGAAGGAAGGCGGGTAGGGGTCGTCCTCGAAAAGGTTGGAGGGAGGGGGTAAAGGAGGTGTTGTGGGCGAGGGGTTTGGACTTTCAGCAAGCGTGCGTGAACGTGTTAGATATGAGTGAATGGAGACAAATGGTATTTGGGACCTGACGAGCTGTTGGAGTGTGAGCGAAGTAGTATTTAGTGAAGGAATTCAGGGAAACCGGTTATTTTATATAACCTGACTTGAGTCCTGGAAATGGGAAGTGCAATGCCTGCACTCTAAAGGAGGGGTTTGGGATATTAGCAGTTTGGAGGGATATATTGTGTATTTTTATACGTATATACTTCTAAACTGTTGTGTTCTGAGCACCTCTGCAAAAACAGTGATTATGTGTGAGTGATGTGAAAGCACTGAATGATGATGAAAGTATTTTCTTTTTAAGGATTTTCTTTCTTTTTGGGTCACCCTGCCTCGGTGGGAGACGGCCGACTTATTGAAAAAAATATATACGTTATATATATATATATATATATATATATATATATATATATATATATATATATATATATATATATATATATATATAATATAAACGAAGTCCTCACTCCACCATCCACACAACCTCTCTTAGATACCACAATCGAGCGTGGAAGAGCTGGAAGTCGAGTCGTAAAGATAAAAACACATTATCCTCCTTCCTCCACCCTTCTGTTCCCTCTTCCTTCCTCCTATCGTATAAAATAGGGTATCCAATTTTTATAAAAAAAATCCACACTACCCCTAGTCCGCCCTTTCCTTCCAGCCTTTTCCCTCCATCTCTTTCCAGTCTTCTACTAACCCTCTCTTCCTCTTCTAGGCTCCCATCCACTTTCCTCCAGCCCTCCATCCTTCCCCTTACAGCCCTCCCTGCCCCTTCCATCTATCCAGTCCCTCCATCGATCGTAAAGGGAAAAGATGGAGGAGGGAGGGATTTGAGTGTACATGCTGGGGATACAAACCTAAAGTGTTTTGTTGACAGTAGTTGGTATACTGGAGCAAGCTGTTTGTTGTTGCCAAGCTGCACAAAATTGTTTGTTGTCAGCGCTGTGGTTCTGACGTAGTGTTTGTCACTGCTGTGGCGAACGTGGGGTTTTTGTCAGCTTGGGCTCGCGAGTCGCGCTGCTTGGGTTTTCGCTATCGTCAGCTCTGTGGGTTCCCCCGTTATTTGTCACGCTGTGGGTTTTGCGAAAGACACAGGCGAGTTCACTTAGGTTGCCCGAAAAGTTCTGGCTTAATGTTTTTGCACGGGTGTGTTTTGGGGTAGATTGTCAGCGGCAGTTGTTCAAGGTTTGGCACAATTGTTGTTTGAGTCACTCCGTTTCCATTAATCGTAGTTTTGAGGGAGGTGTTTTATTGGGGTTTTGGGGTTTCCGAAGTGGGGTTTTTTTGTCAGTGTTTTTAAGGGGCTTTTGTAGGTGTTTTTTTGGGTTGGGGTTTTATTAAAACCCTTTTGGGGTTTGCAGGGTTTTTGATTTGGGTAGTGTTTTTTGTGGGTGTTTGATTTTTGGGTATGGCGTGCTGGGTTGTGGGGTTTGTTTTGAGGAAGTGGCGTGATTTGATTCTAAGAGTGGTTTGATTCTGAGGTAGTGGCTGTTATGGGTAGGGGTTGTGTTTTCTAAGTTGGTTTGTTTCCCTGAGGTCGGGGGTTGGATTCTGAGGGTAGGGGTTTGATTCTGGGGTAGTGGTTATGATTTGAGGTAGTTTTGGGTCATGGGTGTTGTACGGGACGCAGTGTTTGCAGCCCATTGAAAAATTTTGAGATAAGAAATTTTATTTTCCCAAAAGAAAATTTTAAATTCGGAAAAAGCGGAAATTAAAACGATGCCCTTAAAGGGCTGTTTAAGTTTCAAAAGGGAACCTTTGAAAAAACCGGAAGGGAAAAAATTTTTTAAAGTGAAGGAAAAGTCGTTTTATGTCTTTTTTATGCTTTTGGGGAAAAATTATGTTTTGGAGGGGGAATGGAGAACCATATGAGAGTTTTTCGAAAGTACGTGTAAGGTGAATGGGGAAACTGAAAAAAAAAAAAAACTGAAATGTTTGGTGCCGTAAGCAGTATGAGAGGCCAGGAGGTACTCTTCAGTCCCCCCTAGCATCACACCACTTGGGAAGCCGACAGGCTTTATACCTAACCAGCATAGGTTGGCCGAGGTGTTTACCAACTCTGTTCGAGCTGCTGCTGATCCGGCCGCTGCTACAATAACAAGCTTAGTGAACTCCTGTATTGAGCGATACACTGAATAATAATGTACAAATGTATTACGGACTTAGGCAAAATGTAAGAACATTTGTATTTGCTTGACGCTCGCTTACGTGTTTACTGAGCTGTTTGTGAGTGTTCATTTGTTTGTGAGTCTTCACACGTTTGTGCTTCTCGTGTGGTTGTATGAACGAGTGTATATTTCATTAGTGTTTCCTTGAGTTGTTCGAATTTTTTTCCTGCACTTGTAGTGCTGAATGTTCGAGAGTGGATTCCTTATATATAATAAATTTAATAATTTTTATATATTATTATTTATATTTTATATATATATATATATTTAGATACTGTACACGATTACACCTCACCGAAAGTGCCCTGACTTTCGGTATCTTAAAAAGCTAAGCCGACCCTGAGACCAAAATATTTGAGTACACACAACTACAGTTTTTAACTAAAAAAGGGGTGTATTATATTTATCGCCTTCGGGGACGGCCCTGGCAGAAATGTAAGCTCTCTTAGTGAACATAATGGGGGACCAAAGGTATTTTTAAACTTGATTTAAAAACTTTCCCCTTTTTTTCCACAGCGGAACGCGAACAAAAATGCCCTCCAATGTTAAGTGTGGGTTGGAAAACGGGGATTTCAAACCTTATAAGATTTTTTTTAAACCGATTTCACCCGGGGTTAATGGCACGCGAGACAAAGCTCAGTAAAGTGTTTTCACATTAATCCCGGGGGAAAAAAAAATTAAATCCCATGAAAAAACATTGTTCCCCCGAAAGGTCGTTCTCATTGTTAGAGGGTTTGTAAGGGTGGAGGGGCATAAGGGGCCGTTTTGCTTTCTTTTTGCTAGTTTTTGTTCGTAGCCAGGGGAGGAAAAGCGTTGTCGCGTGAGGGGGGGTGCTGCTGCTTACGCCACCTTCATTACCCCGGGCACTAGTACATAAAAAATTTCCAGCAGATGTTTTTATCCTTATCCTTTACGACATTTCTTGAGGGAAACCCCTTCACACACCCCCAACACCACATTGAATTTGAAGACACAGAGAATCACGGGGATGTTAGGAAGTATTTTTCAGCCAAAGAGTAGTCAGTAAGTGGAATGTTTGGGAAGCGATGAGTGGGGGCAGGATCCATCCATGCTTTAAGCAGGGTATGTAAAGCTCACGGTTTAGGGGGAGAGTGACCTGTAGCGTTCCCGTGAGAGGGGGGCAGGGTGGACTCGACCCCCGCAACCCACGGTGGTTTAAAAGGGGTTTAAAAAAAAAACACCACAAAAATTTATAATATAAATATATATATATATATATATATATTAAAAAAATATTAATATATATATATATATATATATATATATTAATGCAATAAGATCACAGAAACGGTGATTTCAAAATATGCAAAACAAACCACTCTGAAAGAAAAGAAAAATCCCCGCGTTTCGTGACTACTCACTTATCAAGGAAAATTTTTATTCCTTGATAATGGATAGTCAGAAAAAAGCTTGATTTTTTTTTCTTTCAGAGTGGTTTTTTGCAATAAATATATATATATATATAATATATATATATATATATATTATATATAATTTTATATATATATTCAACCCGTCGGCCCTTCCCCCGAGGGAGGGGACCCAAAGAGAAAGAAAAACCCAAAAAGAAAATCTTTTTATCATTTAACACTTTTACCTCACCCCAATAATCATGTTTTTGCAGGGTGCCCGAATACAAAGTTAGAATAATATGGTTTTAAATACACGATATATCCCCCTCAAACTGCCAAAATCTCAAAACCCCCCTTTAGGTGCAGGCATTTTACTTCCATTTCCAGCTCAAGTCCGGTTTTGTAAAACAACCGGTTTCCCTGAATCCCCTTTTGTAGATATTACTTTGTCACACTCCAACAGATCGTCAGGTCCGAACATTTGTCCCCATTCACTCCTACCTAACACGTCCGCACGCTTGTGGAAGTCCAAACCCTCGCCCAAACACCCCTTTTCCCCCCTCCCCCAACCTTTCGAGGAGGGCCCCCTACCCCGCCTTCCCCCCCCACAATTTTATACGTCTCCTGTCCATTCTACTTGTCCATTCTCTCTATTGCCCAAACCACCTCAACAACCCCTCTTCCCCTCTGACTTTGCTTTTAAATAACCCCAAAACCCCAAAATTTCCCACTCCGAATTTTCTCATAATATTTACCCCACACATTCCCCTTGACAGACACTCCCTGCCCCCAACCCGCCTCCTCGGCAGCATTAAAACCCCAGCTCACACCCATAAAAAAGTGTTTGGTCTACAACCCCTTTCATACATTCCTCTTTGCCTCCAAGGGAAAACTTTTTTTGCCTCCACATATACCTCATGCCCCCACTCCCCTTTTTTCCTTTCAACATTCTATATAATTATTATATATATAAAAATTTATATATATAAATTTTAAATATATAATATAAATTTATATATATATAATATATGTATGTTTTAATGTACCCATGAACAGGTTTTCTTAGAAAATAATGAACTACACTTGTGGGAATCGAACCCCTTGGTATTTATACGCCCCCCTCGTACCCAAAAAATTTTCCTAGACCCAAAACCCCTTTTAAATGACCAATGTGATATACATCAGGCCCCCAGTACCGGACCGCACCCCTGATGGGGGACGTTTTACTTGGGGGTGGGAGGCAAAAACAATGTCATTCTCTTCCGTCGGGAAACCATTTTACACAAGCATTTCCCTAAAATTTAAGCATCCAAAAAAGGGTTAAAGCAAATCAAATTGCAGGTCGGAAGTATTGTATGTATGTGAAAAATTTTTAAAATTTAAAATTTTTTAAATATAAAATTTTTAAATTATTATATAAATAAATATAATATAATCGTAACACTGGATACCCAAGGATTCAAAAAAAACCCTTTGTACTGGGGGCCCCCCACAGAAAAGGACAACCACATGACGCTTTAAAACAAGGACCACCAACCCCTTGGGGTTCGGTGGTTTGTTACCAGGGGCAGTCAGACAATTTGGGTTCGAATCCTGGTGCGCAGTTTTGTTTTGATAAATACCCCTGTTCGGGTTTTACAACAATATATATGTTTTTATATATTATATTATATATATATAAAATTATATATATATAAATATAATGTATTAAAAATAAATTTTATAAAAAATATATATAAAATTTTTTTTAAACTAAAGAATATTTTATTACAAAAAAAGGTACCAAAAGGGTTTAAGGGGATAAAATTATTGAATAAAGGTGGCTTTATAGGGAAAATTTTGGGTTCGTGTGTATCCCCGGTTTAAAAAGGGCCCAAAAAATTTTTTTTCCCGCTCTTAAAGAGCTGGGGGTTGTGCCCAAAAATTAAAAAGCAGGCATTACCCTTTGAACAGCCGCACTGACCCGGGCGGAAACAGAAAACTAGCTCCCCGGGATCCCTACTTCCCCTTGATGAGTCTTTTTCCCCCAACCCCTTTAAAAGGAATTTAGATTCACTTTTCCCCATGACCCAAGGGTCTCGGAGCCTAGGGGAACAAAAAATTAATGGGCAAGTTCTCCTTTTTTCCCTAGACTTTTGCGGCCCCTTTAAGCGGGCAGTTTGCCCCCTCCTTCCTCCTGGGGGTATTGGAGTAGGGTTCAGCCAAGGTAAAAATGCACATGTTAGCCCACACCACCTGCTTCCCTATAAAAATTTTTTTTTTAAAAATATATAAAATATATATATATATTTTTAATTAAAAAATATTTATAAATAATATATAAATATATATAAATATAAAAAATTTAAAATAAAATAAATAATATAAATATATAATTAAAATATATTTAATATATATAAATATATATATAAAATATATATAAAAAATATATTTATTTATTATATTTTATATAAAATAAATCTAAAAAAAATTATTTTATATATATATAATAATAAATAATAAAAAAAAATTTTTAAATTATTTTATATAAAATTTAAAATATATATTTATTTTAAAAATATTATAATATATAAAAATATATATAAAAAATATATATATATTTTATATATATATATATATATATGCAATAAGATCACAGTAAAAAAGGTGTTTTTTAAAAATATGCAAAACAACCCAAACTGTGAAAGGGGGTTGGTAAAATTTCCCAAGCGTTTCCCCGAAACTACTCAAATTGTAAAGGGAAACTATAAAAGTAATCTTTAAAAGGGAAAGGAAAAAAAAAGGGGTTTAAAACCACACCTCCCATTTAAAACTCCCACAACAAAAAAACCCCTGCCGCGGGACAATCCCCGGAAACTCATAAGAAAAAGAAAGGGCTGCATATTCCGCGGGCCCAACTGGGACAGGTCCCCCCACGACCCCCCCCCAAAAAAACATTCTACCCAAAAAATTTAAGGGTTTTATTATTTGTCCAATGTAAAAAACCAACCCAAAATTTTTTTAAATTTAAATAAATAAATTTCTAATTGTTAAAAAACCAAAGGAAATATTCAAAATTTTTTCAAAACGCTTTTTATAAAACAAGGGGTCAATTATTTTTTCTGTCGACCAGGGGACTTGCTTGATACAATTTTTCTCAATTTTTTAAAAAATAAAATTGGAGGGTTTAAAATCTCTTACAGGGAATTAAATAGAGAAATTGGGAAATCTTGTCCAGTTTAAGCAAATATTTATGTTTGTTTTAATCTAAGTTCGAAAAATTTTTTACCGCTTTAAACCGAAATTTAAATTTTAAAACGAAAAATTTTTAAAAGGGAAAACTTATACACACATCCTTCAGCTTTTTTGGGGGGAATTCCAAAACAAAAGTTTTTTACTGTATCAATTTTTTTAAATAAAAATTTTAAAAAATTTTAAAAAGTTTTTAAGAAGAAAAGGGCTTATCAACCAAGTTTTCATCTCAGTAGAAAGAAAAGGGAAATAACCATTTACCAGTAAAAATTTCCTTTGACCCACCCCAACCCCGTTTTGGGAGTCACGGTCTTCTTATTGGCTGATTTTGAAAACTATTTCAAAACACCCACTAGGGGGGGGCCGGGGCGGGACCGGCGAGCTTTTTTTTACCGATTGACCCAAGGGAAATTTTGGGGACGGCGGGCCCAGAGCTCTGCCCAAATAACAGAAAATATACTAAAACACCCCTACTGAGATTTCACCCTAATCCACGATACGAACCCCCACATGATAAATGGGTGCAGGGGTTGTGGAGCGTGGATTAACTTTTTTAAAGGGTAATTCAAGGCGTTTAAAAGGTTGTTTGGTAAAGTAGCGCCAGGGTCAAGGGGAATCTCCCCCACCAGTCTACCCCCCCGGCACCACCAGCCAAGCCGGGACTCCCCTCAAAGCTTAAAGCCTGCAGCCTTTTAAACCTTTTCAAGCTTCCGGGCTTATTTATTGGCTAATTGCTTAAAAATCCCCGGGGGGTTGACCGGTTTTTGAAATTAAGCCAGCCATAAGCCAGACTGGGGGGAAGTGAACGCCAGCCCCCGGTCATCCAGCCTGTCCCGTCCCCAAAAAACCTGCCCCTTTCCGTGCTTTGTGCATCTTTACACGTCTTCCAGTCTTTCCAAATTCTCGGGGGGTAACCCAAAGTCACCAACCCAGCTTCAAACCCGGGGAGAAGGGAAGTAAGCCCCGCAGAAAAGAATAACCCAAGTTTCCTCTGGGGTAGTTTTTTATCGCTTTGTGCTTCCTGTTGGTTTGGCAAAGGGGTGGTTTTAAACCTTTCCCCGGGGTTTGGGGCATAGAGGGGGTTTAAAAAAAAAAAAACCATTGGGGTAAAGTGGGCCGCGGCACCCCTCCCCGCCCCCCCCAAACCCCCTTCCCCCCCCCCACTTTTCCCACCCCCCCTTTTGGGTGCGCGGCAGACGCATCCCCACCACCCAAACCAACCTACCTGTGGTTTTTTTCCCCTTTTGAAAGGGGTCCAGTACTTTTTTGGCTCACGAATTTGGGTTTTCAAGAGATTGTAGCGGGTTTCCCAAACGGGGATAAAGCCAGTTATGTGATTCCCCTAGAAAGCCCCATTCTTCACGCCCAAACGTAAAATTTTGGGGGCTAAAAACCCCGGGGGAAAACCATACACCCGCCCCCCCACCAGTACCCCCTTTCCCTTTCCCACCCCCGACTTCAGTGATAATTTTTTTTAGATATTTTTCTTGCTTTAAAAAAGAAAATTTGCGTGTGTGAGCATTTATAGTAAATTTTTTGTTACTCTAAACCTTGTGTTTTCTTTTTTTCTTTGACTCGTTAATTTTTTAAAATATTTTTTCAGTTTTTTATTTATTTTATATTTTTTTTCTGTGTTTTTTTTTATGCTACTCCTGTCGTAGTAAAGGAAATTTTTTGTGTCGTGTACCATTTCAGTCACTCGTGGGAATTTATTCTTTTTTTTTTAAATTTTTTTGTTTTTGTAATTTCATGCAGGATATTCCCCCCAGTATCCCAAAATTTTTTTCCCTTTTTAATTTCAATGTGGGGTTTTTTTTTCGTATGCCAACAGTGTCTCATTCCTCTCATTTTTTCCCCCAAGACTTTTGTCCCAAATTTTTTTGCCGGGAAAAATTTTTTGTCGTATCATTCACAGCAAGATTTTTTTTTGAAATCATTTCACAGCAGGAATTTGTTGAAAGGGAAAAAATTTTCATACTTTTGGGTGCCCCGCACGGGTAAGTGTCATATTCCCTGTTTTGTTCCTGTGTTTTATTTTTTTTTTCTTTAATTTTATTTTCTTGAACAAATTCATCTTGAGGGCAATTTCAATTATTTTTAACCCGTAAAAGTTTTTCTTACTTTTTTTTTGATTTAAATTTTTTTGGGCTAATTTAAAAATTTAAGAGTTAAAGTTTTTAATCGGGTTTTTTTTTTTTTTTTTGGGTCTTCAAAATTTTAAATTCTTTAAATTTTCCCTGAGTTTTCCCAGTGACACTTTTTTTACTGCAGTATTGTTTCTACACCTTATTTTGTTGCATTTGAATTTTAAATTTATTTTGTTAAAACGTTCGCAGTGAATTCTTTTTTTTTATTGAAAAACTTATGAATTAAAATTTTAATTTTGTCAAAGCATTCTTAGAAAATATTTAAAAAATTTTCCATTTTACAATTTAAAAAATTTTATTTTACCCCTTTCACAGGGAATTTAAAAAATTTAAATTTAATTAATTTTTTATTAGCAAGAGAAAAAGGAACAGCCCCTTTTTTGGAATTTAATTCAGTCTCCGTAAAAATTTTTATTTGTATATTTCAATGTAAATTTTTTTTTTTTTTCAATGGGCCCTTTTAAATTTGAGTTTTCTTTCTTCTTGCAGAAAAATTTTTAGAAATTTTTCTCCCGAATTTTTTTAAAAATCTTTCATTTCAATTCTAGAATTTTATATCATTTTTATTGTTCATTTTTTTTTTGGCTTTTTTTGGGTTTCCCCGTTTTACTTTGCCATTATGTCTCACTTTTACCGAAAGTGATACTTTAGTGAATGTCGACACTCAGACCTCTCAGGTACTATGCTGGCCCCCGTAAATCAGTCCCCCAACGTTCCCTTTAAACCAAATGACGGCCGACTAAAGACACCGAGAAATTATAGTTATACTCGTTTTTTCCCTTAAAGGGCTTTTACCTTTATTCAATGGCCATGTACATAGTTTTTTAAGCAGGTTTTGCAGCCATTGGGTTTCTCGTGCTAGGGGCCCTACGGGAAGGTCCCTCCTTCAAGGAAACCCTTTATCAGACTTAAAAAAAGAAGCTTTTTAAATGGGATCCCCGCTGCTTTTTAAACTTTTGTTGATCTCCTTTAAATGCGAGCCCTTCGGAACTTACTAGGGTGGTCCAAAATTTGGGGAAAAGGGATTCGTTTTTTCCCTTTGCCCCGTAAAAAAAGCTGATCCATATGTGTTCTTAGGGAACTGGTGAATGCTACACCCATGATTTAATGAATCGTTGAGTCCCAATTTGCTGTTAGTTGAAAAAACTTTTATCTCATTTATAAAAGCTGCCCCAATAAACTTTCTTTTCTCTCTGAAAAAGGCAAACCCCCTTTTTAAAAGGGAATAAATTTGCTAAAATACCCTTTTTTTGGGAAAATTAAAGAACTAAGCCACCTGCTTTAGTGTGTGCTTATGGGCTAAACCCCCCAACGGGTAACGGGAACCCCTTACCCCTTTAAATCATGTACTTTCCCTTTGGGTCCCCCCGGGGAAATTTTTCCCCCTTGGTTTTAAAAGTAAGTCACACTTTGCCTCAGCCCTGCACCACCTTTTGTTTGCGCCACAGAAAAAAAATCGTGGGTCGCCAATCATTCAAAAATTCCCCAAAGAAACCCAGTGTACAAGTCGTTTTTTACACCTCGTATTATTCATAGTCCCTTTCAGAAACCAAGTCGGGGGAATTTTAAAAAACTGGGGTTTTCCCGTGGACTTTTCCCCAATTAATTTTGTCCTATTTTTTAAACCCTAAGGAGACGTCGAAACTGATGATGAGAAACTCAATTTTCCTTACTGTATTTATCATAGAATACTTTGGACAGGGACACATCTGAGTTTTAATGCCTCTAAAACCCCTTCAGTACCTAGATCTTTCCGGGGTCGTTCCAACCGCAGAACCCGTCGAGGAAATAGATCCGGGGTTTTTCAAAAAAACCCAAAACCCCGGGCTCATTCATTAAATTCTCAAACTACCAGAACCAGGCTCGTTTTCCCCGTGGGGGGGAATTCGAGCGCCCCAGTAAAACCCCCCCCCAGGGGTGCAGGGGTAAAAATTGAGTACACCCCGTTCACAACTCCTTTTTAAGCCTTAACAGTCTCGTCCCTGACAACCCGCTGAGGGGGTTTGCTTCACATGTTTCTTTACATAGATGATTTTTGGGGGATGGAGAAAAACAAGTCTTTTTGATGAAAATCCCCCCTTTTTGTTTTCACAAAACTTCCAATGCAACCATAGGGGCCCCATTTGCAAGCATCTGTTTATAATGGGGCCCGTTAAAATTGTTCATGGACCTTTTGCGCAAATCAAAAATTAAATTTGGTCAAAATTTTTTTAAAGATAAGAAGTTACGACATGTCCTTCTCGTAAAAACCCATCCCGTGTCCTCCCCTTTGTGGATTTTCTGGGGGTTTTCACCTGCGTTTTCCAAAGGGACGACTGCCCAACCTTTTCTATCCAAGGGAAAAAAAAGGCCCCTTTAGTTTTTCCCTTTCCCTTTTTGTCGATTTAGATTACTTCCCCGGTGAAACCCTTTTAAATGGGGTTTGGTTTCCAACGAGATTACGCATTGGGGCCGACCTTTCGATGGCATGCACAAATTGCCCACTTGTCGTTCCATTCTGGGGTTTTCCAGCTTGGCCCGAAATCGTTATAAGCTGCAGAGTATTTATGTACGGATTAAATCCTTTCAACTAATTTCAAACTCCAGTAGCGTAACCCCCCCCGCGGATCCGGGGAAATGGTAATATCTGCACTCCCATCAGTTTCCACCTATACCTTTTAATTGGGAGGATAGTCCGATGCCTTTAAGTGTTTCCCAGGGCGCTCAATTGCCTTATCCCCCAACCCAACCCCGCAATGCCTGCTTTGTTCGAGTAAATAGTTTCCCCACAGGGGACCCTTGTCCCAAAACAATTTCTTTCAAACAGTAATGCCCTCTCGTTGACGTTTACTGCCGTCTGGGAGAAAAACGTTCGGCGGCAAAAGGGTCTTCCCCTAGATGTGTCGAGTTGTCCCAAAATTTCCCCGATGGGTTTCCCTCCCAGTTTACGTGATTCCGCAAAGTAAAAAGGTTTTAATTTTTTGAACCCAAACCCTTTTCTGTTGTAAAGATAGTAAGATCCATTTCTACCCGGCCAAAACTTCTGGCACAGTGTTTTGCCTTAGAGCAATTTCCAATCTTGTTTTACCTTGTTTACTATCCTTACCCTTGTTAGGTTTTAAAAGGGTGAGTTGCACCTTTTTCCCTGGGGGTCCCGGGGCAAATTTTTGCCGGGAGAAACCCCATCCACTCCCCTGGGTCAATCTGGGTTTCCCCATAGAGGAGAAAACTTAGCTTTCCCCCCGACCCTTTCCCCAAGAAGTCAAGCTTTTTTGGGCCCCCTTTAACCCAAAAGTCGGAAAAAACCCTTGCCTTTCCAGGTGAGAAGATGGGTTTTAACAACTTATTGTCCCATGTATTCCCCCTTGAACCCCGGTACAAAACCTACTTCATTTCCTGCGTACAAATGCCCATTCACAATTTTGCCAGAAGAATTGATCAACAAATGCTTGAGAGGAGTTATTGCACCTAGCAAATTTCCCCTTGGAAAAAACCACCATTGATACTAGTACCAAAGGGAAGGGGTGGTTTCGGCGCCAGAAATTACTTTAGGAATTTAAAAAGCCCAAAAAACCAAACCCGATCGCTTTCCACTCCCTGTACTGGGGGATCTTTTACGTAATAATTTGGGGATAACAAAATCTTTTTTAACCCCAGTTTGTTACAAAAGGGTTTTTTTGGGAAGTCCCCTTTCACGAGGGCAGCCCAAAAGCTAACTGCATTCTCCACTCCCCACAGGTCATTATCACTACCTCCGTGGCATTTGGGGTTACGATTTCCCCTATCACGTTCTCAAGGCTCAAGACTATATCTTTTAAATTTCTCATAGGGAAAGCACTTATGGGGTACTTTTGATTTACGTAATCGGTCATGTCTAAAGACGTGGATCCCCAAATTGGGGAAAAAACTTGATTTTAGTTTTTGGAAGCTTAAGAAACCAATTTTAAAAAATCAAACGTCAAAAATGTCAATTCTTCAGATCAGAAAATTTAAATTTCTTGGTCCCCGGGAGTCACTCCTAGGGGGTTACGACCCACCAAAGAAAAATAAAATGCAGTACTAAATTTTTCCCAATCCAAAAAAGCTGATGCCGAAGTTTCCCGTGGGGGCTTTCAGGTTTTTTTAGAGCTTTTTATTGCCAAAATTTTTCTTCCATAGCTGCTCCCCTTTAAATGATTTTTTTTTAAGGGAAAAAATTTCTCCTTTTGTTTGGGGCCTTTCCCTCAAAAAAGAGATTCCAAAAAACCCAAAAAAAAAAGCAAACCCTTTTGCTCCAAATTTTTTAAAAATTTTCCCGATTTTTTTTAAGCCTTTTATCTGACAACTGAATTTCTAGTTCAATTGGGAAAGGGTGCCCTACTAGCTCAGAAGACCGAAGGCAAGTACAACGCATTGCATTTGCTAGCCGAGTCCTTTCGAAGGCTGAAAGTAATAATTTTACGTTCCCTTCGTAAGGAAGAAGGGTTAAACAATAGGAAAAATCTTTTAAAACACTTCGAGACATTTTTTTATCATTTTCTGTTATTTTCTTTTACAGATTATGCTCCAAGATACCCTTATTCCAGAACAAAACAACCTAGGAAGGTTAGCTTTGATGGACCTTTACAAACCAAGATTCAAATCCCCCCTTTGAGCATTTACCTGGCAAGTCAAAAGTAGTTGGGGATTTCCTTATCGCGACATGTTTTGTATAGTTTTAAATGGGAAGGGCCCTCCATTTAGTGCTGAAGATTTTTAAAAAAGCTCAACGAAAAGTTCCCCTGTGGGTTTGGGGTGAAACGATTCCTGCTCCAGGAAGAACAAAAATGAATGTGAAAACCACCCCGCACCCCTTAGTGACTTTGTTTATGGGGAAACCCAAAAATTACTTTTCGAACAGCAGAGTTGGGAAATCCAAGCAGGGAAAAGTATACCGTTTTGAAAACCCCCATCAAATAGTGAATGTAACCCTTTCAGCTAGTTCACGATTTTAAACCGGTGTTGCACCCCGGGAAAGGGGTCGGTTTCAGTTAAAAAAAAGCCAGATTGAAATACTTTTGGGCCCGTATGGCAACTGAATTTATTAGTATGTTAGGAAAAAGAAAGTGTTGCAGCAACCCTTAAAGGCAATGCTAAAAGGCCAAAACCCCAAACCAAGTTATCCAATACACGGGAACCCCCCGGGGGAAAAAGTTTCGCAGATTTGTTAAAAATTCCAAAAAATTCCCTCCAAAGGGAACAAAAAATTTGGTTTGGGATTTGACCCTTTCACCAGATTTGCGAGGGTTTGTCCCTATTGCAGAAAGACTGGGCCAGAAAATAAACCAAACCCTTTTGAAAAGCATTATCTGCCAAAGGGATACCACTCCTAAGTCCCTAGTAAAGATAACGGAGGGAAAAAACGTAAAAAAAATTCTTGAAAATTTGTTTTACCTTGTACAAAATCCTAAATCCCCCCATTGTTCCCTCATCCCGCCAGCAATGGGGAAGGGGGGAACGAAAACCAAAAAAGAAATTCTTGAAAGTCCTTGGGGAGCCACTATAATCCCAAAAGTGAAACTTGGATGAAGTTTAACCCGATTGCATGTGCTTTTTAAATTCTTGGGTTACAAAGTTTCCTATTTGGTTACACTCCCCCAAATGCATTGTAAGGTTTTAGAAAAACGTTTGCCTTTTTGAGTTTGTTATATTCTTAATCCGAAACCAAAATTTTTAACCCCGGGTGATTTGTAGCAACTCGGGACAGCTTAGCTCAAAGTGTTTTTGAAGAAAACCCTGAAAACTTCCCCTAAATCAACAGCAGAATTTTTCAAAGTCGAAAAACACTCGGGTCAAAGCCCCTCCAAAAACAAAGAAAAATTCGAGAGTTAATTTGATTTAAAATTTTAAAAAAAACGTCTGCAATGCCCAAAACTTGATCCCAAAAAATTTTTTTTGGTCCCTTTCGAGTAGTTGAACATATTTTACCCGGGAAAAAAAGTATAAGGTTTTGGAGATTAGTACTTTGGGCAGTATTAAAAAATCGCAAATTTGGGGTCAAATGAAGTTAGTATGTGATTATAAAGAAAGTTTCCAACCCAGAAATAATGTGACAGACCGACAATCCCCTTATCCTGTACTCTCTTCCCCCTGATACTCAGTCAAATATCAACCTTAATGTCGTTATTCCCCCACGTACACGGACAGGTATTGAGAAATCCTCAAGAAACAAATTTTTAACCCTTTAAAATTTAGATTTCCCCAAATACAGAAAGAAATTGCCAATTTCAAAAGAGTTTGATCCTCCCCGAATGACACCCATTCTGCATAAAGCCAATTTACCCCAGCAGAGTTTTGGGGTTTAAAAAAAAATAACCTGTAAAAGATGAATAATTAAAAGTTTTCAACTTTTCAGTAAATTTAAGAATTTTTTTTTTTTTGTGTTATGTTCTCTCCGCATTCTGAGAGTTTTAAAAGTTAGATTTTTTCGGCACCGAATTGCCTTTCTGTTTAAAAACTCTTTCTTTTTATTTATTTCCCCCTCAGAATTCCGTAATCACAAAAGAATTTCAGATCGATCGATTCCCAAAATTTTTTTTTTCACTGAAAACTCAATGTTTAGTTCGTTGTTCTTTGTTGAGTTCCTTTAAATTGTTTTTATTTGTATACCTTTTAAATTTCAAATTAAAAGTTTTTCCCTTAAATAAGTTTCATTCCAATGTTTACTTTTGTATCTAAATGTTTTTTTGTTGGGTACTTTTACATTGTATAAAAATCAGCCCCCAAACCTTGTTAAAACCCACCAATTTTTTTAGTTTTTATTGTTTTTATGTGGGACGCCCTACCCTTTAAAGGCGGGCGCCGAGCCTCAGAGAGTAACGTAGTAACCCCTTAAACCCTTTAACCCGGCCGTTTACCCCCCCGACCAACCGTCTTTATCACGGTCTTCATATTGGTCTTTAGTTTTACACTATTTCAAAACACCCACTAGGGGGACTGGGCAGACCCGGGGAGCTAGTTTTTCAAAGAGTGAGCAAGGAGATAGGGGACGGCTGGCAAAAGCTCTGTCCACATAACAGCAAAATTCGTTAAAAAAACCCACGTGATTTTTTCTACCCTAATCCACGTTTTCAAAATCCCCCATGATATTCATGGTAAGGGAGAACCAACATATTTTTAGTTGAATAAGGCTGGTTGTCTCTTTTTGGGTTGTAAAAAGTATTTCTAGCAATTTTAAATGATTTATCAATTACATTTTTTGGGTATTTCAGATCAATGGCTATTTCATAAATTTTGGATATTTCTTCATCTATGAACTCTGGACTACAAATACGTAAAACTCTCAAAAACATTGATGAGAAAACAGACAGTTTAACTTTATCTTGATGGGAAGAATAATAGTGTACATAGGAACAGTTATTTCTAGGTTTTCTATTAATTTTAAATTTGAATTCATTATTACTCTTAATAATTAAAACATCTAGAATATATATATATATATATATATATATAATATATATATATATATATATATATATAATATATATATATATATATATATATATATAATGCAGCAGCGAGGAGACGGTTAGAGGCAGTGGAGATGTCCTGTTTAAGGGCAATGTGTGGTGTAAATATTATGCAGAAAATTCGGAGTGTGGAAATTAGGAGAAGGTGTGGAGTTAATAAAAGTATTAGTCAGATGGCAGAAGAGGGGTTGTTGAGTGGTTTTGGTCATTTAGAGAGAATGGATCAAAGTAGAATGACATGGAAAGCATATAAATCTATAGGGGAAGGAAGGCGGGGTAGGGGTCGTCCTCGAAAGGGTTGGAGAGAGGGGGTAAAGGAGGTTTTGTGGGCGAGGGGCTTGGACTTCCAGCAAGCGTGCGTGAGCGTGTTAGATAGGAGTGAATGGAGACGAATGGTACTTGGGACCTGACGATCTGTTGGAGTGTGAGCAGGGTAATATTTATTGAAGGGATTCAGGAAACCGGTTATTTTCATATAGTCGGACTGAGTCCTGGAAATGGGAAGTACAATGCCTTCACTTTAAAGGAGGGGTTTGGGATATTGGCAGTTTGGAGGGATATGTTGTTTATCTTTATATATGTATGCTTCTAGACTGTTGTATTCTGAGCACCTCTGCAAAAACAGTGATAATGTGCGAGTGTGGTGAAAGTGTTGAATGATGATGAAAGATTTTCTTTTTTGGGGATTTTCTTTCTTTTTTGGGTCACCCTGCCTCGGTGGGAGACGGCCGACTTGTTGAATATATATATATATATATATATATATATATATATAATATAGCACACCTCTCGTCTTGTCTGTAACATTTTATCTGCCTACCGTTTTCCACACCCCTTTCATCTCTCTGTCTCTGTCTGTCTCTCTCTCTCTCTCTCTCTCTCTCTCTCTCTCTCTCTCTCCTCTCTCTCTCTCTCTCTCTCTCTCTCTCTCTCTCTCTCTCTCATTCACTCACTCGGTAGAATAATACAGGAGCTGACGTCTTTTCAGTGCGTCACACAGGAGTGTGAGAGTCGGGTAATGAGAGTCAGAAGTCCCAAAGTCACGCTCTCCTCTCCCATTCTGAAAAGAACACTAATCTCCGGAGTTTTTTTTTTTTTGTTTCCACTCTGTAGAATTGCGAGCGGGGGTGTTCCTGTGTGTGTGTGTGTGTGTGTGTGTGTGTGTGTGTGTGTGTGTGTGTGTGTGTGTGTGTGTGTGTGTGTGTGTGTGTGTGTGGTATCAATAATATCCTCAGAGCAAACATATTTTCGTGGCCTGATTGCCTAGAATCTTGCTTTGTTGGGGGGTTCGGGGGAGGTGGGGAGCCGCTTTCGTGTAAGGGGGAACCTTTTGTTTTGAGCCCCCCCCTTTTTTGTTTGGTGAACATTTTTGTTTGGTTGCCACTTTGCCATGGAGGTCCCTTTTGTGTGAGGCTCCGGGTTTAGCTCCCCGCACTGCCCAGCGGCAACGTCTGGCTGCAGTTTAAGACGTAGCCTTCTGAGTCTTGAAAAAAGTTTGGGCAGTTAATAACAAAGCCACGAGTGCCAAGCACTCTGGCACCAGCAGTACCAACGGTGGAGCCATCTTAGGTTTGCTTTGCATCTCGTTTTCAGTTTTTAAACACTCGCTTTTTTGGTATCATTCAAGTCCTTTTATTTCTTTAAAACGCCTCAAATATCGCTAAATGATTTTATAACATCGAAAACCAAAATAAATCTTAGAAATAAGCCCCTCTCTCTCCATAGAAGGAACTTCAATACCAGGAATATTCTTAAAATAAATATTCTGACAAAAGACTGGCGATATCAAGATGACTTCTGTCGTCTTGGTCGACGAAATAGTGCATAACCGATCAGTATGAAGACTAAGACACAACTTGGGGAATAAGCTTTCATTGGGACAACGTTTCACTCTGTGTATAAGTTTGTCAAGACGTGACTTGATAAAGCCCTATACAGAGGGAAGCGTTGTTGTCATATATCACCCAGAAAATGTAGCATCTTCGTACTCGCTCTGGAAGGTCACTGGAGATGGTTTGCCCTATTATGAGAGAGAGAGAGAGAGAGAGAGAGAGAGAGAGAGAGAGAGAGAGAGAGAGAGAGAGAGAGAGAGAGAGAGAGACAGACAGACAGACAGACAGAGAAAGGAGAGGGCGTGGAAGGATGCTGTTCCTAACTTGCTGGCAAACTTTCCCAGACGCTGGAGGATCTGGTCCAGGGATTGCTGATGTGTTTAACCTTCTTGAAACGTGAATGTTTGTGTGTGCCAGCGCGTGTCTTTGTGTGTGTGTGTGTGTGTGTGTGTGTGTGTGTGTGTGTGTGTGTGTGTATGCTCTGAGTATAACACTACCACACAAACACCTACACACTTTCTGCCACGGAAGATACTCGGTTTACGACTCTCTAAGAAGAACCTGAGAGTCTGCACGATTAAGGCTGCTCTTTATAGCTCTCTATAGCTCTTTATAGCTCTTTATCACCGAACATTATTCAATTTAACGGCGACTCCGCTGCGACTCGCGACGGATGTGTCCTCCTGATCCTTCCTCGACCAGGAGGTGGAGGACGAGGTCATAGTGGAGGACGAGGAGGTTGAGGTGAAGGTGGTAGTGAGGAAGATGGAGGTAGAAGACGATATGGATAACATAGTGGGTAAATAGGGAGTGATGAATGAGTAGGAGGAAGAGATGATGATGGAGGGGAAGAATAAGGAAGAGGTGGAAAAACTTGCTGAATTGTATCCTTAGGATACACAATGTTCTTGGTCACGACCACACCAGACCTGGTGGTCACGACCACACCAAACCTGGTCTTCACGACCACACGAGACGTGGTGGTCACTACCACACCAGACCTGATGGTCACGACCACACCCGACCTGATGGTCCGCCCCACCAAACCCGGGCTCACGACCACATAGAGTGGTGGTCACACCCGACCTGGTGGTCCTACCACCCAACCCGGTGGACGCCACACCAGACCGGGGGTCACACCACACCAGACCTGTCGTCACCACTCCAGACTTGGTCGTCACGACCACACCCAACCCACGGCCGACCCCACAATCTGTCGTCCGACCACAAAAAGCGCGCCCCAATAAAAATTTCCTTGTTTGAAGAACAAATTAGGTTAAGGGAAAATAAATCTTTATTTTTTCCAAATTCGTTTTAAAAATAACGCAACAGTAAAATTTTGGGCAGAGAGAGAGAAGGATCTGGCACTATGATAACAAGAGATGATGCAAGAAAATTGAGATGGGAGAATGCCATATACTAAATCCAGTTAACTATTCATTTATAGCATAAAATACTGTAGTCCTTAGTAATTTGTGCTATGTGATAATTGTACTTGTGTGTACCTGTGCCTAAATAAACTTATTCACTGTAAACGGCCAGCCGGGTCGTTGGTTCCAAGATATTACACAGAGACTTAGTTAGCGCTGTTCCTGACAGTTTGTCCACCGTATCTTCACACACAGCCTCCAGCTGTGTTTAACTAAGGCGCCTTACCAAGTCTTCTCTGAGTTACTTTCCCTGGGCTTATAAAGCCCTCCACACTTCCTTTTCCATATCTTTCTGGCTAGAGGTCAGTTCCCATGGGGAAATTTACCACTTGGTCTCCACAGAGGGTAGAGTCCTTTGACAGAACTAGGGAGTGAAGATATCGAGCAATTAACACTGTGATTACAAGTCTCGTGGTATCAAATTTATACTAGTGTAAAACTCGTGCATAAATTCAATTTAAGTTACACAACTTTTTGTTAGATTTGAAGAGGCACTTTACTTGTGTATGCAACTGAGATGTAGTCTTTCTATTCTATATTCCTCTTTTCTCACCTCGAACCTCAGGCAATTTGCCGTGGCGTAGCCATTAGCCTAGTCACGCCTATTCTCATTTAACACAGATGCATCTGCTGCAGCGCATCGGCAGACAAACTCGATCTGCCACTGGGCAGAGGAAGAGAATGCAGGACGTGAAAATATCAATGGTATCGTCAAGCGAAGCTTCGGCACAGCACGCTGCCCATCAGAGAAGAATATCCCCACTAATTGGAGTGGGTGGCAGGCAGGAGAGTCCGGATGGAGTCTCCATGCTACCCTGGACAGACAGTAGGCAGATAGCCGTTTTTGGGGAGAGTGGAAGGCTTGACACTGTACGCCTCCACTAGACTGTCTTCTCTCGTGAAACCGTTTCAGTTGCTTTTTACGATTTTCTAAAGCAGTTGACAGTAGCTGCGTTCATGTTAACTTTACTCAACGAGAGTTAAGTAGGTACCTTAAAAATTCATTATTATAGCTACCAGAGCAAAGTCAGTAAAGTGGAGAACCTGCAGTTGTATGCTTCTGGCTTGACTCTGCTCTCATGTCGTGACGAATAGGTAAAGTCGGTCAATTAGCATGAATTCATTTAAAATTAAGTCCTTTCTAAAATTTTCTTTTATACGTTGAAAGATATATTTTTTTCATTTATGTTAATTTAAGAATTAATAATTTTGTACCAACAGAAGCTTAGAAAACTTACCTAACCGTATTACAACAAGCGCAATTTAGCCTAATCCAGCTAAGTATATTTTAGGTAAGTTCACAATTATTTAATAATAAACACAACGAAATATATTTTTTTTCATTATGTTCCGAATGATTTTTGCGAATCTATTGAATACACAAATTTTTGCTTGGCTTATTCGGCAAGAAGAGCGTTTCTATTTAAGCCAAAATCGCAAGTTTTACCTATTCGGCGCGCGCACACACACACACACACACACACACACACACACACACACACATCAGAAAAAAAGTGCTAACCACATAGGCTCTCGTCTCTCCATAGGCTCATTCCTACCTGAGAAACAATGAAAGAGAGAATGAAGAAAATGAGAACAAACATATCCTCTTAGCGTGCACATAACGTTGAGAGCAGACTCTTGTGCGCCACCATCCCTGTTTACGGTGCAGGCCTGGCTGGGAGGGTCCATTTTATGGTGGGGAGAGAGAGAGGAGAAAAGAGAGAGGGGAGAGGAGGAGAGAGAGGAGAGAGAGAGAGAGAGAGAGAGAGAGATAAGGAGCGAGGGAGATTGAGAAAGTTAGGAAAAAAAGAGGAAGAGAGCGAGAGTTAGGAAGGAACTTCGTATGAACGGCGGGATGGAGAGACGAACGGATCGATATAAGGACCGATAAACAAGTAAAGGTGAATAGCTGGGAAAAAGTTGAAATAGATGACAGGTCAACAGCAACACTTAACTGTCAATCAGTAAGATATATGAATCAAACATGATGCATGGCCCAAACACAGTAGGGATCGAAATATTCACTTATCGATTATCAAATGTAGACGTTCTGAGTGATTACACTTGTGTTTGTTTGCATGTGTATTACATTTAAGGTGACAAGCTTATTTGACAAAGATTCCTAGATTAAAGACTCTTAAGTTACATTTATTTTTTAGACGAAAGAATGAGGGGACCTGATCGGGGTGTATAAGTGGAAGATAGGATTAAAAAAAGGGGAATTAAAAGTCTTGAGGATTCTCTCCAAGAGAGAACCCCCAGTATGGGTTTAAATTTTTATAAGTTTTAGATTTGAAAGGAATAGGAAAGTATTGGTTTGGAATAGGGAGTTTAGAGTGGAAAGCTACCTGGTTGGGTTATTAGGCTAGGACTTTTGGGTTTGTTTAAAAATTTAGGTTGTATTAAAAAAAATGAGGGGAGGGTTGGATTTGATGGGACTTGCACCGAGTTGTTTCTTGGTGGCATTGAAATTTGGGGGTTTGGGCAATGTTTTATGGGAGAAATTGTAAAAAGGGCCTGCCTATTTTGGGCCAGGCCTGTGCAGTGTTCCCCTTCTTATGTTCTTTTGTTCTTTGTTTGACGAGGCTGATGCAAAACCCATTTGAATATGATGAAGTTTCTTAGAAAAGGGCCCCTCGCAGATTCATCAGGATGGCACCATGCAGTATTTATCAGGATGGACCCCTCGCAGGGATTCTCAGGATGGACCCGTCGCAGTATTTATCAGGTGGCATATGCCCGATTCATCAGGATGGCACCAGCATTTTCATCAGGGTGGCACCTGCAGTATTCTCAGGAGGCACCCACGGGATCATCAGGATGGACCTCGCAGTATTCTCAGGATGGCACCCGTCGCAGATTTATCAGGATGGCACCCATCGCAGATTAAACAGGAGGCACCCATCGCAGTATTCCAGGAGGCACCCTGCAGTATTCATCAGGATGGCACCCATCGCAGTATTATCAGGGGCACTCATCGCAGTATTCTCAGGATGACATCCTCGCATATTCACAGGATGGCACCCATCGCAGTATTCATCAGGATGGCACCCATCGCAGTATTCATCAGGATGGCATCCATCGCAGTATTCATCAGGATGGCACTCATCGCAGTATTCATCAGGATGGCATCCATCGCAGTATTCATCAGGATGGCACCCATCGCAGTATTCATCAGGATGGCACTCATCGCAGTATTCATCAGGATGGCATCCATCGCAGTATTCATCAGGATGGCACCCATCGCAGTATTCATCAGGATGGCACTCATCGCAGTATTCATCAGGATGGCATCCATCGCAGTATTCATCAGGATGGCACCCATCGCAGTATTCATCAGGATGGCACTCATCGCAGTATTCATCAGGATGGCACCCATCGCAGTATTCATCAGGATGGCACTCATCGCAGTATTCATCAGGATGGCATCCATCGCAGTATTCATCAGGATGGCACTCATCGCAGTATTCATCAGGATGGCACCCATCGCAGTATTCATCAGGATGGCACTCATCGCAGTATTCATCAGGATGGCACCCGTCGCAGTATTAACTAAGCCATTAATTAGAACAAGAGGGACTATACAGTCTTTACTCAGATCATTCAAAAAAAACTCGGATGCTTCAATGAATCTTTATTTACAAACTGTGGCCGTGTCTGAGGACCTTTCGTAAATGTGACATATACGAGGCGGGTTGAATGACATTCGTGTGTAATATCAGTTCGTGTGCCATAGAGATTCTCTCTTGTATCCAGTCCATTGAAGAGCCCAACGAAAAGAGGACAACGAAAGCAGAGGCGCACACACAATTCTGAACACACACTTTCCGATCCCACGAGCGTCCCTCCAATTGGCGCATATTTCATTTCCACATTGATCTGAAGTCCCATCTCAGAGGAGGATTTATTCCATCTATCATGTTTTGACCACTCCACACACAAGGTGCATATCTGCCGGGCGATGTCTTATCATAGAGGCTCACTGATCCAAAAGCCATAAGATGTAGATCCATGGAGAAGCAATGACGCGGAAGATCCCTGGATGGCCCGCCATGATGGAAGAGCAAACATTGAGGGAGGAAGAGAGAAGTGATAACATTTTGAAGATCATGCTGAAGGAGAAGTAACTAGAGGAAGAGAGTGGAAATAACACCGGAAGACCAACTTGGAAGAGAGAATCTTGAAAGTATCGGAGTGGGAAGAATAAAATGAACGCCATGCTTGAAAACCACTCTAGAAACCAGGAGAACGAGAATTGCACACTGAAGATCTTGCTAGAAAACAGGAACTCTAAAGAAGGAATACATGAGGATATCCCATTGAAGATTACGCTATCAGAAAGCTCATCGCGAAAGAAACGAAGTGAGATGACAAGAAGACCAGGATGAAAAAGGATTCAAGAGAGGAATGGACTCGGAATTACGCTCTAAAGACCTCAGTCTCAAAGAGAAAGGCAAGAACTTGGAAAGACGAGGACTGAAGTAAAGATGAAATATCGGAATTAAATCAGGGACACTAGATGAAAATGACGTTGAATGTCCTATGAGAATGCATAATACAGTTAAAAAAAAAAGCTGGAATTATAATGCATATCAGTGGTAGAATATACCAACAAGTATGCGAGAAAAAAGACACATGTGGTTCAGGGTATTTTATTGAAAAGACGTCTCGTCCTGCAGGTACGTCATCAATTCTCGGAAGCTAGTAAAAGGAGAATAGAGCTAATAAAGAGACGCGACGTGAGGTGTAGTGATAGGGTGAGTGATGGCCAGTGTGGTAATGCTTCTCAGCCAAGTTGAGACATCGAAGTGTATAGTTAGGTAGATCAATAGACTGACTTCAGAATTTCTCAATATAGTTACATGTATAACAGTGGCATTTTAGTGAGACCAGGCAAGTTTTACCCACATCTCTGAGAACTGATAAAGTCCTCTGTGGATGAAACATTTTCTCAGCAAAATGCCTTAACGTATCTTATAAACATAACAAGTCTTGGTTGGTAAGTGGACACAGATCCAGCTAATATGACATTTTATTGTGGCATCGTTTCAATCTCAAAAGTTTTATCAAACCGTGTCTTATTAATACACAAAGCTGTCACTGGTATGGGTTTTCAGATTTTTTATGAAAAATGGAGAAATATATGGAAGACTGGAATTTCGGTAAGATGAAACAAGTCAGCCTGAAGGTCTAGAACTGGAATATAGAAACCTAGAAAGCGTGAAGATTGACATTGGTATTTATAGGATTAGAGGGAAAAGAATTTCCTCTGGTTTCTGTAAATACGAAGGAAAATTTTGAGAAAATGGAACGTCGACCGATTCATGAAATAGGACACAATAAACAGTCAGTAAAAAAATTAAATATTAGTTATTTAACACTTGCTTAGTTTAACCTAGCTTTTCAGACTCGTTATACTTACGTTAATTATTATATTTACGAGGAAGCTGTGGCCTGGGGAATGCGAAGTAATTAGATTTGATCCCAAAGTATTTATGTGTAGGTAACTACCAATAACTCAATAATATTTAGAAGGGTAACTTCGGACAGTCGGGATATCGTCACCGCTGGAATAGTTTTGAACGACAGTCTCGTCGTGAACACTGGACGACAGGCAGGTTGGTGATGCCAGGTGACTCTCCAGATTCACCTCCACCTGACACCGCCTTTTTTTTTTAATACTCGGTTAAATTCTTAATCGCTGTGGAAAGAGCTCTTTCAGGAGGATAATCATGATCTTGATGAAGGGCTCTTGATCTCGATAAAGGGCTCTTGACCTTGTTGAAGGTCTATTGATCTTGATGAAGGTATCTTGATTTTGATGGTCTCTATTTTATGAGGGTACTTTTGAAACTGTGGGAAGAGCTCTTTCAGGAGGATTGTTTTGAGCTTAATGAAAGGCTCTTGATCTCGATAAAGGGCTCTTGATCTTGTTGATGGTCTCTTGATTTTGATGAAGGGCTTTTTATTTTATAAGGGTTAATTAATGTTAAAAGCGATGAGTGACTTACACAGTGAGAGCGCTCTTGTTTGCTTTCCATTCCCTAAGCCGTGCAACCCTTACGGGTTGAGTGCTTCCCCCTGAATATTATAATGTTGGAAGAGCTTGGGGGCTAGGCTGTGCTCGCCTCGTAGCGTTTGCAGGGTTCGAGTCATGGAACCTGGTGATGTGGCTGGGAAGCTTCTGGTTACAAGCAACCAAAACTTGACCAAGAATTGTGACTCGTCACGGGCGAGAATTTCTGTAAGAAAACAAATGTAAAAAAAATGCCATTTTAATCAGTGATCTTTTCTCTCCTTTCTCATCCCATCCTTCCTATTACCTCATACCCCTCCTAAAAAACTATAACAATACTCTGACGAATATTTAAGGGAATACTTGATATCCTCATCGCTCTACTGTCTCCCGGATCAGACTGACAAATCTCAACACTGCGTATGAGTATGTGACCCATCCAGAATGATTTAACAATGCGAGCAGGATCATACAGAGTAAGGATTAGATTTTGCAGCTGAAGCGGCTAGTTTTTCGTGTACCCATATCAACCCTATGGATGGATTAACAAAAGGCCTAGGAACTAGGCCCAAAGAGGGTTAACAGGAGTACATCTGGATTTATATACTATACAGTTGAATTATCTGTTGTAAGCAAATATAGGAAATTTGCTTAATATGTCTGGTATTTTATTTTAATGAATAAGATATCTTGACATCACACAAGTTATTATACTATCTCTATATTCTTCAATAAGTGGACAATAAAGTACATAGTGTTCAAGATAGTGACCATAGGTCTGGCCACATTACATTTGGTATGATCATCATTTATGTTCCTGCCAAACCGCAAGAGATACTTGCAACCAAGCCTAAGGCTGGCTACTACATATACTTATCGACGATTTTAATAGTAGATGATAGATCTACTCGGGAATCTAACTGCATTCCTATAGCATTCAGTTTCATTATTTCTTCTCTCCTAATATTATTCCTAATGCTAGACACAGATACACCTAATGCTGGACACAGACATCAGATTTGATAAGTTATCAATCCAATGTACGATGGAATCCATAACAATTTTACAGTAATTCTTTATAGAGTAGGATTGTAACACACTACTGATGTATCATACTTTTCAAAAAAAAAAAATCTTTAATGTTTCCTGAGCTAACATACACACAAAAAATGCAAGTGCTAATTCAACACAGAACGTATTACAAAAACTGTTTAAATCTATAATCCTTATAGAATTATCAGGCTGAACAACAGAACAACAACTGATAATCCCTAAACACACACACACAGACAACAGACTCTTGACAACATCCCCAGACAACAAATACTAACAACACAAAATAGGAGACGGCTGGCCCTTGCAGTTTTCAAGAACCCGATCCTCCTCGTGTCTTGTATTTCCCAGAGTTTCTCTCATCCATAAACAAACTCAAATGTCTCATTTGTAAAATTGACAAGGAAAGCCGACCGCCTCCTCAAATTACATTTTCTCACCATCGTAAAATAAACAGAGGAGACAAGGTGTTACTGTTCGATTTTTCCTGCTCCGTGTTTGAAGCGCTAAGCCTCTGTGAGTCATTCAGGGCAAGGGACGGTGAAGGCTCAATCCTTCGTCCGCTAATCGCAAGGCAGACACGCTAGCTAATTTTACCCAAGTACCCTTTTAAATGGTCCCATTTCGAAATGTGAAGTCATAGACATCGACATGTATTGTATCGTGGGTAATGGCAACGAAAGAATGCAGTGTGTCTGTTTGGCTATTGGCGGACGGAGATTCGAGCCTGCTTTACTCCTTGCGCTAAATGATCCAGGCGAGATGTACGTTTCTCAAATAGTGTGTGTATTCACCTACTCGCTTACGTGTGGTTACAGGGGCCAAGTCACGGCTCCTGACTGTGTGTGTGTGTGTGTGTGTGTGTGTGTGTGTGTGTGTGTGTGTGTGTGTGTGGTGTGTGTGTGTTTGTTTTATGAAATTGTACACACGTAAGGCTGTGAGAATATGAAATTGTACAGGTGTGTAAGTCTAAGACTAAAATGATGTTATGAAGAATGTGGTTGTATTGAAATGTGAGACTGAGAAGTTGAAAGGTTGATAGGATTGTGAAGGTGTAAAGTTCGGGAGGCACGAGGCCGGGTCTAGGACAGGGCAGCGGGGACTTTATTCCCCATAAGCATCCTTCAGGCATCCTTCAGGCATCCTTCAGATATCGTTCAGGTACAAGTTTGTGGTGTGATGTTGTAAAGATATCAGACAAGTGCTTTTGTAGTTAATATATGAAGATTAATGACAAAAGCAGCCTAGTTTATCAGGCCCTGATCCACCGCGAGACCTGATCATGGACTGGGCCGCAGGGGCGTTGATCCCAGGAACTACCTTCAGGTAGACACCAGGTAGAACCAGGACGTGTAGTGATTTTGGTAATGAAGTAAAAAGTGGAGGTTTAGACACTAAATCATACACGCAGCTCAACTAGGCGTCAGATAAGCGGAAAGTAATTATCATGACAAGGAATCAGTTACTCAACCAGTCAGTTAACCAGTTAACATGTAGCCAGTCAGTCAGCTAGAAATTAATCCGGCAATTCCTTTAAACCACATGAACTGCTCGTCAGTCAGCATACCTGTGACAGGTTTCTAGAATTAAGAACATAAGAATGGAGAACACTGCAGCAGACCTATTGGCACATACTATGCAGGTCCTTCTCAAACCCAAAACCCCACTAAATAAAAATATTATCCCAACCTATTGTCAGCCATGATAACTCATGTATAAAAGTCTCACTCATATCCAACCCCTCTCACTCATGTTTTTATCCAATCTAAATTCGAAGCTACTCCCGCAGCTTGGCTCGAGGGCAGGCTTCTCTGCTAATTTCCTGTTCAATTAGGCTGTGGACGCCCTGAGCAAGTAGGCTTCCTTGCTATTATAACTTGATTTGATGCGCCACTTTCTTCATGTTCTGCTCTAGTTTTCTCTTCAAGACTTATCAATATTGCCTCAATATTTCTTTTATTGACAGGTAAAGACAAAAGAACTTGACTACGAATGTCGACAGTTGTGCCTACATTACCTTTACTTTTTTACCAATTTCATTCTACACTTAATACTCGCTACATTGGTTATAGTAGAAGTGTGAGAACGTGCAGATGTAATAAGGTTTCCAAAAGAATCGCTATTGAGTCTGGTGCTGTTTGTGGGAAATGCGATTTATAGGGATGAATATTTCCCTGTTCGCAGTTGATGTAAAATAAATAATGAAAAATTTATGAGAATAAGTGAAGGTTACAAATGGTCTTGGACAAGTTTCTAGACTGGTTAGACAAATGGTCACTGTAATTCAACTCCAGAAAATGTAAGGTTATGAAAACTGGGGACAGGGGCTTGAAGACTGAAAACTGAGAGACAACACTGTGATCAGTGGCTTCAATTCTCTCTTGAGGAGAAAGATCTAATTAGGGTAAATATAGTGCAGAACATATTGCCTGAGACGTTTATCAACCCAGCAACCCCTGCAGGGAACGTTGTAGGCTTATCTACATGAATGCCAATAAAGTCATTCACAACCCTTTCTTAGTCTAAATTAGGATTGAAGAAGCCATTCGTGGCGAAACTTTTCCTTTAATAAATGTCCTGAAGTGGACATAAGTGTCTTTTTCCAAATCTTGTGGGTATCACCGTATCATTTCTCAGTATATGTCTGGCCCATCACGGAGCATGCAACACCAGCGTGGAACTCTACTCTAATAAACCATATCAAGAAGTGATGGACAGAACACATCGACTCCAGGCTGAGGGACTGATTACCTAAAACTCCTCCTCTCCTTTTACCTTTCTGATTTGTATTGGACTGATGAAGCCACTGTGTGGCGAAATGTTTCTTTAATAAACATTCTCATATGTTGCATAAGTGTCTCAATTCTTTATCCATATCAAGAAACTGGCGGAAGTGAAGAAGAATGCATGGAGAACAGTACCGGAATTAAGGAGAATGAACTAATGCAGGGAAACTAAAGGAACTGAATCTGACGACACCCATGTAAGCGGGGGACGCGTACATGGGGTGCACAGTTGGAATTTGAAGATACAGATGTTTCACAGGGATGTCGGGAAGTATTTCTTCAGTCTCAGAGTGGTCAGGAAGTTGAATGCCCTCTTTAAGAATAGATATTACTAGACTAGGAAGCAAATCCGGCAAGCAACAGTTTAAGAAGCAGAGCCAGAAGATGCGACTCACCCACTTCCCTGTAGTCATTACTCCTGTGGCCGGGTCCCAGACTAGGCTAGGTAAGTAAGACACATGTGCAACAGTTAGGTATCTTTATTCCGAAACGTTTCACCTACACAGTGGGCTTCTTCAGCCGAGTACAGTAGGGTAAGCAGAAGTATTAGAGATGTGAGGACGATGTAATCAGTCCACCTTTGAAGACGTAGTTCTGAGGTGGTCAGTCCCTCAACATGGAGAAGAGTTTTGTTCCATAGTCTGGAACAATGTGAAGTTGAAGCAACAGTATGGAGACTTGTATCTTGACAGCGGTATTGTGGTACAGAAAACACCTTCGACAATTTTTCAAGTGAGAAGATATGAATCTGAGAAAGACCTGCCTTCTCAATGATTACATTCTTTTCTCTACTAGTGGGCTGCGCCTCACCTTCTGACAGTATGTAAGTCTCCATACTGTTGCTTCAACTTCACATTGTTCCAGACTATTCAGCAAAACTCTTTCCCAGGCTGAGGGACTGACCACCTCAAAACTACGTCTTCAAGGGTGATGGACTGATTACATCGTCTTCACATCTCTACTGCATCTGCTTACTCTTCTTCACTCGACTGAAGGAGCCTACTTATCACTCAGGCTGTTTGTTCTGACGGAACGTAATCCACCAGAGGCACCACAACCCAGTTGATCAGGAATAGAATTGCGAACCCCGCATTAGAGACAAATATCACATCTTAATAAAGAAAAACCTGAAAAAGTCAATTTACAAAAAAAAAAAAATAAATAAATAAAAACATCTAGCTGCATAACGAAGAAAAATAGATGGGAAGACTTGCTCACGTTAGGTACAATTACCTCGCAGAGTAGCATTCTCCACAGGACGGGGGAAGAAGAGAGTAAAAGTCTGGGAACAATAATTCCGGCTCGAAACACGACTTTACGAGCAATTGGAGTGAGTCCTCAATGAGTGGGTCCCATGCGGAAGTAATTTTAATGGCGAGGCAAGGTAAGCACTCGGTGTAAACCTAAACGCGGATGATATTTTTGTCGTCATCGTCCGGGCCATCACATACTCCACGCACTGTACGCTGATGGAAACCTGTGTTTTTATCCAAGCTTTCTTTTTGTCTGTCTGTCTCTCTCTGTCTCTCTCTCTCTCTCTCTCTCTCTCTCTCTCTCTCTCTCTCTCTCTCTCTCTCTCTCTCTCTCTCTCTCTCTCTCTCCCCTAGATTTCATTATTTTTACTCATTTGGTTAAACAACGGGATCTTCTTGTTATTATTACTTCTTTGTTGCTTTGATTGACTCGCTGGTTCTCCTTGTGAGTTTTGTGTCTCTTGACCAAGCTGGTTGTCTTAGCTGCTGCCTGGCACTTTTGTGTTAAGTTCCATCCTGGTATGATGAGTCATTCCGTTAAATTCAGTTCCAATGACTCTCAAATAAGAACTCTTTCTCCCTCATAGTCACCCAAGAATGGTTATACTCAGTTAATATATTAGTAAATAAGTTTATGAATTACAAAGTCATTTAGAGAATAGTTTAGCGCAAGAGAGAAGCACGAGCTGGGTAATGGGAAAACTAGACTCAAGCAGAAGATTGAGACACTGATGCAATATATGGGAATCTTTAGTGAAGAAACGTTTCGCCACACAGTCTCTTCATCAGTCCAATACAAACTAGAAATGTGTAAGGAGAGGAGGAGTGTGAGGTAATCAGTCCCTCAGCCTGGAATCGATGTGTTCAGTCCATCAAGAGTGATGGACTGAAGATAATAATGGACAGAAAACAAGCATCAGGCTGGGTGATAGTGAGAGCTCCTTGAGGATCAGTCCTGGGACCCACGCAGTCTGTAATATACATAAACTACCTACTAGACTCTCGTAGAATTATTCCCTATTGTAACGAGAGGAAATAGACTCCTAAATGTCACTCAGTGCTGATGTCAAATTGATGAGAACGATACGATATGTTGGCAAGGAAGTGAAATGCGAAACGCGTGTTGGAACTCCCTACTTCCTTCACCTTTCTTTCACAGCTCGGCTACACTTCTTATGCCATTACCGTCTCCTCTGTCAGTATTGTTATAGTCACCGAACAAGCTTATCCCGGAGGGACCTTCATCATACGCCCTCCCGTGGGACTCCAAAACTATATAGCTCAACAATAGAAGGTGATTACAGCGAACTGCACAAGGTCCTCTTCAACTCTTACTGAAATATAAGCGGCTTTGCCTAGTCTTGTACTACCTGGAGTCTACGTGCAGGGTGTTCAGGGGTCAACGCCCCCGCGTTGACCAGTCCTGTACAAGTGACTGGAACAAGATACGCCACACGTATTTGAGTTAAAATGAAAAATCATAATGATTCTCTGTGTATGCAATTCAAGACTCACCGATTCGAATTATCAACAATATATCTTGGCAGAAAACGGTTGACAAACGAACTTTTCCGTTTAAGGATATCAAGGGACCTGCACGGGTCCCTTGATTGTGACTATAATATTGTGACTAATAATGCTAAGGTATTGAACATTTCATTGAAATGAATAATAATTACGCCAATGCCAACAAAAAAACTAACAAATTATAGAAGAATTTTTATGTTAAACCAAAAGACTTTGGGAATATGACACATGCATAGTCAAGACATTGAAGGCGATGTTTCACCGTCAGTGGCGAAACATCTTCTATATATATCATGAATGTGCATATACCTTTCTCCTACAATAACAGTGACCACAACATCAACGTTAACAACAGCATTAATGACAACGGTAATGACAATAAGTGCCAAAAAACAAGTGTGTCAGTCACAACAGCAACACATACAGCGGTATTAACAACCCCCAACACCACCACCACAGTAATTCCCCTCCCCCCCCTCTAAAGCCACAACATCCACCACAATAACCACAGCTTCCACCATAACCACATGAACCACCACCACAACCACTGCCACCACAACCACCGCCATCACAACCATCACCACCACCACCATAACCACCACCACCACTACCATAACCACACACACCAAAACCATTCCCACAGCCACCACAACCACCTCATAACCACGACAACCACCCTCACAACAATAACCACATCAAAGCGCAGCGAAAATTTCGCAGACAGCGAAGTATCAACGAAGAAAAAGTAGCTGCTAAAATATGCACAAAAAAAAAAATAAAAAAAAGTATCTGAGGAGAAAGTTTTTCCTGCAGTCATGAGAAATGGAAGGTAAACAAAACTTTCTCTCTCACGCTGGCAAAAAAAAAAAAATCCTCAATTTTCCGCCATAATGGACAGACAAACTGTTTATTGTTCTTTCAGTGTGAGTGCCAAGCTCCGGGTGCCACGGTGCCAAATGTATAAGACGGGGAGGAGGGAAGGTGCCATACCCGTACACACACACACACACACACACACACACACACACACACACACACACACACACACACACACACACACACACATACATACACAATAGTGAAGTGAAGAGGCGGGGCCAGGAGCTTGGACTCGACCCCTGCAACCTCAACTAGGTGAGTACACACACACACACACACACACACACACACACACACACACACACACACACACACACACAGTGTTACTAAAGCAGATCTCAAATGGTATGTCATGAAAATTGGGAAAGGGAAGAGAAGACTACAAATACTACAAATATCGGTCAAGGAGAGAGAGAGAGAGAGAGAGATCTTGCAGTGAACATCACGTCCAACATATCTCCAGCAGCAGCAAACGCCAAGTTTAATTATCTCTGAGGTGCTTTCAGGGACTGTAGGCCTCTGTACACAGCATATACTAGACCTATCATAGAGTACACAGCACCAACATGGAGCCCACAACCGATTTAAAAAAAAAATCTTAAAATATATGAGAATCCGCTAAATTTTTCTCTCGTATTTGGTAGTGTCAATGTTATTCCGAAGATTGCTCCGTGAAAGTAAATATTTCTTGTGAGATATGCATAATAGGAAAGTATTAACAGTCGTGAATATCTGATAAATAATATAACGAATCCCCCCCCCCTTGTGAGATAGAGTATGCATGGACGGAATTCTCTACAAGAGACATGGCTTTTATGCTCTTCAATTCCACACTCTTCAACAGCTGAGGAGCATCCACACACATGAGAGTATCCACACAACTAAGGAGCATCCGCACAGCTGAGGAGCATCCACACAGCTGAGAGTATCCGCACAACTAAGGAGCATCCACACAGCTGAGGAGCATCCACACAGCTGAGAGTATCCACACAACTAAGGAGCATCCACACAGCTGAGGAGCATCCACACAACTGAGGAGCATCCACTCAGCTGAGGAGCATCCACTCAGCTGAGGAGCATCCACACAACTGAGGAGCATCCACTCAGCTGAGGAGCATCCACACAACTGAGGAGCATCCACTCAGCTGAGGAGCATCCACACAACTGAGGAGCATCCACACAACTGAGAAGCATCCACACAGCTAAGGATCATCCACACAACTGAGGAGCATCCCCACAACTACATAGCGAGACTTAGCTGAGAAACACAGTCGTACAATCACCCTGCTTCTTCTGTAATCTAGTTCGCCACAAGACTGCCCTCGGCACTACAGCGTATGAGGATGAAGACTTTGAGAGTACCAATCTGGGGACCTCGGCCAGGTTTGGCGATAGACAGCTGCTTCCTCTTGAATTACTGAGTATAAAGGAAAAGAAACAATAAGAACAGAGTAAAAAAAAGACATCAGAAGAAAAAGAAAAAGTAAAGAATTCATTCAATAGATGGCGCCCCATACGGTCCCTCCGGAGGGAGAGTTTAGGGAAACTGAAGATCATAGCTACCGTACCAGCCACAAAATGCACAAAAATATACGAAATCTACCCTTTTCCTTTACACAGCCATTATGGTTTGAGAGAGAGAGAGAGAGAGAGAGAGAGAGAGAGAGAGAGAGAGAGAGAGAGAGAGAGAGAGAGAGAGAGAGAGAGAGAGAGAGAGAGAGGGAGGGAGGGAGGGAGGGAGGGAGAGCAGAGCCTGAGTCGTGTTTCAGGAGCAGGGAGCGTGAAATGACCTGCTCCATCGCTAAATTAGGTACTACCAGCTGTCACTTGGCAGGTGGTGGTGGTGAAGACTCCCAGATGGCTTTGGAGCCTCTTTAGATGATGATGGATACAAACTACTGAAGGTTCGTAGATCGAGCAGTGGTTGCCAGGTGGTGCTTGAGGCTTCTAGATGATGTTACTGGCTACCAGCAGGTTGTGGAGCATCAAAGATGGTGTTATAGACTCTTTAGTGATGACAGTAGGCCTGTTGCAGTGTTCCTTCTTTCTTATGTTATATTCTTATGTTATAAAGGCTCTTAACTAGCAGTAAGAGCTTGTAGATGGTACCTGAGGAATATGAGTGGCATTAATACCTCCCAGCTGGTAACTGTGAGTCCCAGATGGTGGAGGAAAGCTGCAGCCTCCTGTACATATATGGTATTTTAGATTGCCAGGTAAGAGTTGGGGTAGGGATGGGGGGAGGGGGTGGTGGAGTTGGGTGGGGGAGGGTGGGTGGGCGGAGGGTAGCGGAAGTGATTTTGCAGGTTTACAAGAAATGGTAGAGGCTCTCAGACTATCGTAGATTTTCCCAGGATGCGATAGATTTTTTTCTGTTTGAAATAGATTTTTTCCCAGTCTGCAATTGATTTTTCCAAGCTGCAATTTTCCCAGGATGAAGTAGATTCATTCAGGCTGCAATCGGAGTTTTTTTCCTCCCCTTGCTGTAGTAGATTCCCCAGGTTGTTGCAGACTTTTCCAGGGTATATCGTAGTATGGAAAACAACGACTGTGAAAAAAATAGTGAACATCCAAGCACTTTCGCGTTTTCTCACCTTATCAAGGATTTCTCACATTATCAGCTCCTTAATAATGTAAGAGATCACGAAAGCGCTTGGAAGTTCACTATTTTGTCACAGTGCTTGTTTTGCACATTGTGATATCACCTCTTTAATGTCATCTTATTGAATAGTGTTGTATAATTTTCCAGGCAAATTACTTGTATTTATTGTTGTTCGACACGATTAAGTTGACCAAATAAATAATACTGAATTTTCAAGACATGTTCTTATCAGAATCTTATTTATTTGAGTTAAAATCATGTGTAAACAATTCAAGACTCACCGACATGAGTATTAAACAATATTTCTGACACAAATCGGTTGTATATAAAGATAATTTAGGTACAATTATGTTGGCAAAATATTTTTCTGGTCGAAAACTCAGGTTAAAGTCTTCAAGGAAGGTTATAGGAAAGCTATCAGCGATAAAGGTTACACATGCACAATTACGGTCACTTTTCCAGTGTGTGTAATGAATTATTGTTGAGAAAGTTTAGCAGCGCAAATTTTGCAGGGGTCGTAAACGCATTACAGCGGCAGAAATCAGAAAGTTTTGCCCTAAATTTTACGAATGCGATAAACGCGAGGAAACCTTTTTCATTTTTTTTTCTTTTTTGGCCGAAAATCTGACAGAAAATTCATGGTTCCGCATCGCAATTGCCGCCACCAGGACGCTGGCAGAGCCATCACCTCCTGGGTGTCGCCACAGGACGAAGTGAGGCTAAAGACAATCACCCTAGCAAATTTGGTAAAAAGATCAAGAGGAGACACGACCATGGCACAAACGATATTCAGAGACATGACATTTGGAGAGACTGTTGAACGCGAGTCGAGGCTAAAAACATAGACGAATTTCAAAAAAAAAAAAATGTTTTGATGTATTTCTTTAATCTTTAAAAGTTCAACGAACTGGGAAAGTTATGGAAGCAAACTTCATGCACAATTTCAAGAATATATATGACAGGGACCAAGAGGTCAGAAACTCCACGACTCGACCTTTTATATATTCACACGCTCAGGTCACCCCATACCTCTTACGGCCTTCACCTCATGCTCACAGTTTCCCCAAGTACTCTCTGTAGTTTGGTCTTCAAACATACTTGTTCCCTAGCGTCTATTTTGATTTTTTGTGTCTGTTTTACAGAAAGTTTAGTGGCGACTCCACAGACTTAGAACTGACCTGCACAAACCACAGCTCAGGGAGTATTTATGATATTGTGGTCTCCACTAGCGTCATTCCTGTCTATTACAAGGATTGCGCTTTATTAAATCTGCATTTACCTGGTCTGTTGATATTGTTATTCCCAATAGCCTGCAGATGGAGTTCTTCAGCCTATGCGTAAATTCTACAAACCTGTGTCATATTGTCTAATGTGCTTATTGGGTGGTGTAAGAGCTACCTAGCATGGGCCAGTAGGCCTTCAACAGAGAGCTTCTATTCGTATATTTGTATGTGTAGTGTGTTCAGTGTAGAGACATAAAGAGAATAGTGTGGACACAAATTACTTCCACATGGACTACAGTTTCTCTTCCATTTTATAACTGTCTGCACTGCAGTTGTGGATGAATCATCCAGTACCTCTTGCAGAAGTATGAGTGGAGCAAACTGCCAAGTAGAGTCATGGAATCAAATGCTCTGGGAAGCTTTAACGGTGGTATTGGTAGATACATGACAGGGAATGGCTGAGTGTGAGTAGAACCTGCTAGCAGCAGTCAGATCTCTTAAGCCCAGCACTGATAAGCAGCCGTGGCTTGCAGATGTGTCCAACTACAGCGACTCTCGGACCAGTGAGTCCAGCACTGATAAGCCAGCCGTCGCTGTAGGTGTGTCCTTCTACAGCGACTCTCAGACCAGTGAGTCCAGCACTGATAAGTCAGAGGCCACTAATACCTCGGTCCAACATAAGGGGCATCATCAACCTTGCCTTCACGCCGGTGATTTTTAGAATGGGCAGATACCACAAGTAGATGGTACAGTAGAGTAACAAACGTTTTTAATACATATATCATAGCTTAAGTGTGGGACTCTAACCAATGATGTTACAAACAGTGATTAAAGTCGAGAAATAAGACACATTTGCGGCAACTAGAATATTTTGTTGAGGAAACGTTTCGCCAACCAATACCTTTTTCACTTTATCTTTCTTACTGCATGTGAGTCTTACATTCAAACCTTCCCTCTAGCCAAGCCGAAAAATTACATGTATTGGGACCTCAACCCATTTGTCAATATACCTTCCGTTTCACACAAAAATAACCCGCACGTAGGAGAGAAAAATGCTTATGACTATGTTTCGGTCCGACTTGACAATTCACGAGCCATACTGGCATAAATCAGTGTGACTTGTGAATGGTCCGAGTCGGTCCGCAGTGTCGTCATAAGCTCCTCTCTTCTATGTGCTGGTTATTTGTGTATTGTTCCAGTCACGGCATTGTGCCTTTTTGTTCTCACACTGAAGTATGTGGTTCGATCCCCGGTACGGGTGAAAACTTTAGAACGTGTTTCCTTAAGACACTTGCTGTCCATGGTCGCCTGTTATTTATTTTCGCCTTTATTATGTCTTTATTTCCTCTTTTATTTTCTGTTTTATTTTCTCTTTGATCGTGCCCGGGCTGGGAAAGAAATATACCATGTGAACCAGGCTACCCAGCTTTTGAGGCATTTGTGGCTTAGTGGATAAGAGCATTGCTTGGGAATTTTGACCGTCTCAGTAGAAGTATCGAGTCCTGCTGACTGCGATCTTTTTCTGGATATACCCGCTTGTTTCTGCGTGTTGCATATATATATATAATATATATATATATATAATATATATATATATATATATATATATCTGATAGAATTTTATAAATATATATATTTAAATACAATATATCATTATATAGACCAATAAATTTCCATGTCAATAATTTCCCCCAAAACTCATTCAACCCTTTCAACCCCACATTCCACCAGTTTGTTACTATTCACCACAACCAACATCCACCCATTACTTCCCGCTAGCACCCATAATTCCTGTTACGGTTCGTTAGGTCGGTATTTGATCACGCTGAGTGTCGCTTGATGCAGCTACACAACTTTTTCACTAAAAAAAAGGATGCTGCACATGTGTGGAATAGTGTGTAGGACTGTGTGGCGGAATATATGAGGTATGATCTGGTTTGTGTGGATTTATAGGTGTGTCGGTGCTGGCTTAGTAACTTTTACATAGTACTAACCCATCCTCTCTCTCTCTCTCTCTCTCTCTCTCTCTCTCTCTCTCTCTCTCTCTCTCTCTCTCTCTCTCTCTCTCTCTCTCTCTCTCTCTCTCTTTCACGTCGATAATATAGCTACAGTATGACCTTGTATAATGACAAAATTCTCCTGGGTGTATTTAGTAGTTAGAACTTTAGATTTAATTCAATTAATGATAGGCCTACTGGTCCCTCGGGACGTAAGCACAAGACTTATTTCCAGGCTGAAAGAAAAGAATAAGATGGACATGAGACGGAAGTTACCCAACGTGACAAAAATATTTAGTGTCGGACAAAAGTGCAGGAAATAATATCCATACTTCTGTGAAAATTTATACACGTTTCTCAGGAAATATATACAAAATTTTGAAGAGAGATATATACAAACTTTTGAGGAAATGTATACACGTTTTTACGCAGTGTATTTCTTATAAGCTACGTGAAAATTACATATCTTGCGCTAAGTAGCACTTTTCAGTGAGTGTGAAAAACGCTTCCAAAATTCCATAATAACATTATCAGATTGATCATAAAAGTTTGGGAGACGATCATGTTATTAACTCTCTTTCATCCTTGTAATTACATTTGCGAACTTTGCTGGGGTGGTGGTGATGGTGTTGGAGTGGTGTGAGGTTGGGTGTGTAGTGTGGGTTGTGTGTGTTTGGTGGTGTAGTGTGATGTTGTGGTGCGTGTGGAATGTTGATGTGGGGTTGTGTGGTGGTGGTGGGGTGGTGGTGTTGTGGGGTGGTGGGTGGTGGTGGGGTGGTGGTGGTGGTGTTTGTGGTGGTGTGGGGTGGTGGTGTTGTGGTGGTGGTGGGGTGGTGGGGTGGTGGTGGTGTGGTGGTGGTGGTGGTGTGGTGGTGGTGTTTGTGGTGGTGGTGGGGGTGGTGGTGGGGTGTGGTGGTGGGTGGTGTGGTGGTGGGGTGGTGGTGGTGGGGTGGTGTTTGTGGTGGTGGTGGGGTGGTGGTGGGGGTGGTGGTGTTGTGGTGTGGTGGGGTGGTGGTGGGGTGGTGGTGGTGGGATGGCGGTGGGGTGGTGTTGTTGTGGTGGTGGTGGGGTGGTGTGGTGGTTGTGGTGTGGTGGCTGTGGTGTGGAGGTTGTGGGTTGGTGTTATGGTACTCATCTATTTGTGATTCACAGCTCCTGGCCCCGCCTCTTCGTTGGTCGCTACTATCAATCAATCAATCAATCAAGTTTATTCTCTATAAGGATTACAATGCGGGGTTTACAGATTTTGGATATTGTGTGGTTTACATGTTTTAAAATACTAATTACAGAGGGGGCCACTAGGACACCTAGCATGGCTAGGCATTTCGGGCAGACTTAGATTAATTCTTAACTTTAAATTATTACACATTATGGTATTAAGGTTAAGTGACTACATTATTGTTTGTGAGTTTAGCAATGTGAATGTTTTTGTTTTGGCACAATACATAGAGTCTAAATTGGAGTATCATAGGCAAACTTATGACTAGTTAGGATTCATTATTTTAAGATTAAGATTCGTATTTCTGTGTTTATAGTCAATGGGTGAGTGAGTGTAAGTGTGAACCACCAGGTGGTTTTCATGTAGTTAGTTGACGGGGTGTATCAGAGAGATAAGATGTTTTCTAACTGTAGCTTTGAAAGTGATGAATGTGTCTGCAGTTCTAGAGTTTTCAGGTAGGGTGTTCCAGATTTTAGGCCTTTTGGCACACATTGAATTTTTGTAAAGGTTTAGTCGGACACGGGGAATGTCATAGAGATGTTCGTGTCTGGTGTTATGCCTGTGGATCCTGTCACAACTATCAAGAAAGCATTTTAGGTCAAGGTTAATATTGGAATTTAAGGTCCTGTAGATATATAGACTGCCACGTAGTAAGTGTGGTGTATAATGGAACAGGAAGCAAGTTTAGATTATGAAGGGAGGGGGGAGGGTTGTCAGCATAGTTGCTGATCCGGTGTTTATAGCCATAAACATATAGTATCATCCTGGGCTTTAGATAGGAGATCCCTTTTAGGCCTGTGGCTTTGTGTGACGTCCGGATGCGCATGTGTACGTTCGTACTCTGCCGGTCCTAGCCTGGATGATCTACCGCCGACGACTGAGGCCGAGGCAGAGTACGGAAAAAGTACACATGCCGCATCCCGTGACGTCAAACAAAGTCACAGGCCTAAAAGGGATCTCCTATCTAAAGCACATGGATGTTCTGCGTCATGCTATTATGCTATATAACACTGGTGATCAGCTACTATTACTGACAAGGGGCTGTGTTGCCAGGGATGGGATTTAGGGATTATTCTTACTGCAGCTTTTTGGTTGGGTTATTATTGCTTTTGGTGTGTTGCTGCCGACCCCAAGCACAAATACATGGTGAGGTATGAAAAATGAGTAATGGTATGTGGGGAAAAGGGGCAGTTTGCAGCACATAATATGTATTTTGGGAGGGGATTTCCCCGTTTGGTATTTTTTTGTTATTGTTGGATTGGGTCGAAATTTAGGTTGTTGTTGAGGATAGACCTAGGAATTTCCCCTCATTTGTCTGGCAATTAGAGTGTTGTCGATTTTTAATGTTAAGTTGCCAACTGCTTGCGCCAAAACATAATGTAGTAGGTTTTGTCAGTGTTAAGTGTAAGTTTATTGGCTGTCACCCAAGTCAATATTTTGAGCAGCTCCTTTTGACAAGGTGTTGAGGGTGGAAAGATTAGGGGGGGAGTGACGAAAAGTCAGTCGTAGAAAAGGGAAGGGGTTTCAGGTTGGGAAGTTTGGAAGATCTTTAATGTAAATAGGAAGGCAGGGGACCAAGGACATTTCCCTGCGGAACTCCGTTAAATGGCCGTGTTGATGGGCGTGTTTTTAAATGGTGACTATGATACCTATCAGTAAGGTAGGATTTGAAATATGCAAGGCATGGCCTCTTATACATAAGGTCAATTTTGGGGGTGGAGCCGGGGTCTACTGTGTCAAACGCTTTTCTTAGGTAAATAAAATTCCTAGGGGATATCCTTTTTTTCCAATGCTGGAAAAGCATTCCTTTTAAAATTGCATCATTAGTGCTTTTATTTTTCTGACCCAAATTGGCAGGGTTGAGTATGTTTTGTGCTGTTATAAATAATATAGTCTGTGCCGGTTTTCGAAGTTTTTGGTAAAATGGTAATTTTTGATTTTGGGCCCATGTTTTTTTGCATCTGTGGGGTCCCCCCTTTATGTAGGGTGAAACCCCTTGCTGTCTTGGTAGTGTGGGGAAAGCTTGTTTCTATGATTGTTAAAAAGTATTGTAATGCATGCGAAGGACATGGGCCACTCGCTTGTACAATAATGGGGGGCGTGAGAAAATTCCCTGAGTTATTTTTAAGTGACTTTATAATCGCGGTGACTTCCGGGGGCTCAAACTGTTACAAGATAGAAGGAATTTGGGAAAATTCCCACTAGGTAGCCCCCAGCCGGGCGTTGGTACAGGGGATTTATGGCGAGATCAATCCTATGTTTTAGAAGAAGTCGTTTTCTTGTTAGCGTATCAGTGGGCTGCAGTGGTGTTTTATTGGTTTATTAGGCAATATTAGTTTTTTTTCAGTTTGTGGGTCCCCGAAACGGGGAAAATGTTTTCCAGGTCTTTTTGTATCTCCTTTTATCGTGAATTGTGGGAGTTTTAGTTTTTTGGCTTTCTTATAATTGGTGAGAACTGAGAATATTTTTAAAATATCTTTGTGTATTAAACCCCGTCTTTTTTGCTTTTCTATTTGGTTTCTTATCAAAAGGTTTCGAATGCTGTGGTTACCCTGGGGAACCCAGAGTTTATTGTGACTGTTTTTTTTTTATGGGCAATGTTTTTTGTAAGTCTAAATATTTTGTTAAAAAAAATGTCTGTCCAATCGTCGTACCCGGCATTGAGAATTGTAGGCCCCCCACAGACTCTGGTCTGCTGTGAAAACCTTGTTTAGGGCCCCGTCATGGAGTCTAAAAGAAACTTTGTTGTATTCGAGTGGTGGCTTACTAAGTTGTTAAGAGGAAAATTGAAATGGGCTAGTGTGTCGTGATTATCTCTGATTTAGGGGGGGTAGTAATTGGTCCTATGTGGGTTTTATGGGTTTTCACTTGTTCGTCAGCCTGGGTTGGTTTGTTATTGTCGGTATGAGAAGTGTGTTGTTTATTGTTGTGAAATCGTTACAGGGTGATCATTTGGTAGGGCCAAAATTTATATTTAAGTTCCCCTAAGAGAAGGGGGTGCTTGTTCATTTGTCGTTTGTTTTTAGGCCCCTTTTGATTTCACTGAAGTTTGGGATGTTGTGTGGGGAATCCGGTAAATGGGACCGATTGTTATAGGCGTCTTAAGGTTTTTACAGTAAAATTTTGCAAAAAAATATTTCCCCTATTCATCACTAAAGCAAGTGGTGCTAAAACAAGTTAGAGTAAAAGATTGCAATACCACCCCCAAAATTGGATGGTCTACAGTTGTGGATTGCTGTTTCCTGGTGTGGGTAAATTATGTGTCCTGTTAAGCCAGGTCTCGTAAGAAAAAATGCAGGAGAAGGGTGTTTTTAGCGATAAGGAGTGCCAAAAGGTACTGTGTTTGTTTAAGGATTGCGTTGTAGTTAAAATGATGATTTGGACATGTTCAGGTTTGTGCGGGCTTGTGATGCTGTGTAAAAAATCAGTTACTTTCAATAATTTTTGATTGTGTTTAGTTATGGAGGTTTGGGATCGGGGTAACGTGATCTTTCATCTTTTAGGGTTTTAAATTGGTTTTTTTATACCTGTACTGTGTGGGGAATTTCTAATACTGATATCTGTAGTAATAGAAATTTGGACAAGTTATAGCTAAAAACTTTGGCATATAGGTATAGCACTAATAAAAAATAAAAGAAGTTATATTGTTTATTTGTTGTGCTAGAATGAGCTAAATAAACTAGGTTAAAAAATAATACTTAAAAAAAACAAAAACAAAAAAGCAAGTGGCCAGACCAACTCTTTAATTGCAAAGGTCTAATATAAAGAATTTGGTGTTGTCTATGTATTGAGCTAGAATGAGCTAAAGAACAACTAGGTATAAACTAATAATATTAAAAATGCAAATTAAAATGGTACAAGATTCTCACTTGTAATTGCACTAAGGTCAAATATAAGTTGCTAACAAGAATAAGAGTATAAGTAGATTGAAATTGACAAGATAAAATACACAAATTAGGTCCACTCTCTCCCTGCTCTATGAGCTTTATCATACCTCTTCTTAAAACTATGTATGGATCTTGCATCCACTATATCACTCTCCAGACTATTCCACTTCCTGACAACTCTGTGACTGAAGAAGTACTTCTTAACATCCCTTTGACTCATCTGAGTCGTCAACTTCCAGTTGTGACCCCTTGTTGCTGTGTCACATCTCTGAAACATCCTGTCCCTATCCGCCCTGTTAATTTGTCTCAGTATTTTATATGTTGTTATCACGCCCCCAAAACCCTCCTGTCCTCCAGTGTCCCCAGATCGATGTCCCTTAACCTCTCCTCGTAGGACATACCTCTTAGCTCCGGGACTCGTCTTGTTGCAGACTGTTGCACTCTAATTTCTTGACGTGCTTGTGTGTGTGTGTGTGTGTGTGTGTGTGTACTCACCTAGTTGTACTCACATAGTTGAGGTTGCAGGGGTCGAGTCATAGCTCCTGGCCCCGCCTCTTCACTGGTCGCTACTAGGTCACTCTCCCTGAACCGTGAGCTTTATCATACCTCTGCTTAAAGTTATGTATGGATCCTGCCTCCACTACATCGCTTCCCAAACTATTCCACTTCCTGACTACTCTGTGGCTGAAGAAATACTTCCGAACATTCCTGTGATTCATCTGTGTCTTCAACCTCCAACTGTGTCCCTTTGTTGCTGTGTCCCATCTCTGAAACATCCTGTCTTTGTCCACCTTGTCAATTCCTCTCAGTATTATGTATGTCGTTATCATATCGCCCCTATCTCTCCTGTCCTCCACTGTCGTCAGGTCGACTTCCCTTAACCTCTCCTCGTAGAACATACCTTAGCTCTGGGACTAGTCTTGTTGCAAACCTTTGCACTTTCTCTAGTTTCTTTACGTGCTTGGCTAGGTGTGGGTTCCAAACTGGTGCCGCATACACCAATATCGGTCTAACATATACGGTGAACAGGGTCCTGAACGATTCCCTATTAAGATATCGGAATGCTGTTCTGAGATTTGCTAGGCGCCCATATGCTGCAGCAGTTATTTGGTTGATGTGCGCTTCAGGAGATGTGCCTGGTGTTATACTCACCCCAAGATCTTTTTCCTTGAGTGAGGTTTGTAGTCTTTGGCCCCCTAGACTGTACTCCGTCTGTGGTCTTCTTTGCCCTTCTCCAATCTTCTGACTTCGCACTTGGTGGGGTTGAACTCCAGGAACCATTTGCTGGACCAGGTCTGCAGCCTGTCCAGATCCCTTTGTAGTTCTGCCTGGTCTTCGATCGAATGAATTCTTCTCATCAGCTTCACGTCATCTGCAAACAGGGACACTTCGGAGTCTATTCCTTCCCTCATGTCGTTCACAAATACCAGAAACAGCACTGGTCCTAGGAATGACCTCTGTGGGACCCCGTTGGTCACAGGAGCCCACTCTGACACCTCGCTACGTACCATGACTCGCTGCTGTCTTCCTGACAAGTATTCCCTGATCCATTGTAGTGCCTTCATTGTTATCCCTGGCCTGGTCCTCCAGTTTTTGCACTAATCTCTTGTGTGGAACTGTGTCAAATACCTTCTTGCAATCCAAGAAAATGCAGTCCACCCACCCCCCTCTCTCTTGTCTTACTGCTGTCACCATGTCATAGAACTCCAGTAGGTTTGTGACACAGGATTTCCCATCCCTGAAACCACGTTGGCTGCTGTTCATGAGATCATTCCTTTCTAGATGTTCCACCACTCTTCTCCTGATAATCTTCTCCATGACTTTGCATACTATACATGTCAGTGACACTGGTCTGTAGTTTAGTGTTTCATGTCTGTCTCCTTTTTTAAAGATTGGGACTTCATTTGCTGTCTTCCATGCCTCAGGCAATCTCCCTGTTTCGATAGATGTATTGAATATTGTTGTTAGGGGTACACATAGTGCCTCTGCTCCCTCTCTCAGGAACCATGGAGAGATGTTATCCGGCCCATTGCCTTTGAGGTATTTAGCTCACTCAGAAGCCTCTTCACTTCTTCCATGGTTGTGTGTACTGTGTCCAGAACTTGGTGGTGTACCCCACCTCTCCGTCTTTCTGGAGCCCCTTCTGTCTCCTCTGTGAACACTTCTTTGAATCTCTTGTTGAGTTCCTCAAATACTTCACGGTCATTTCTTGTTGTCTCTCCTCCTTCCTTCCTTAGCCTGATTACCTGGTCCTTGATTGTTGTTTTCCTCCTGATGTGGCTGTATAACAGCTTTGGGTCAGATTTGGCTTTCGCTGCTATGTCGTTTTCATATTGTCGTTGGGCCTCCCTTCTTATCTGTGCATATTCATTTCTGGCTCAATGACTGCTCTCCTTATTCTCCTGGGTCCTTTGCCTTCTATATTACTTCCATTCCCTAGCACACTTGGTTTTTGCCTCCCTGCACCTTTGGGTGAACCATGGGCTCATCCTGGCTTTTGCATTATTCCTGTTACCCTTGGGTACAAACCTCTCCTCAGCCTCCTTGCACATTGTTGATATATATTCCATCATCTCATTAACTGGCTTCACTGCCAGTTCTCTGCCCCACTGAACCCTGTTCAGGAAGTTCCTCATTCCCGTGTAGTCCCCTTTCTTGTAGTTTGGCTTCATTTGCCCTGGCCTTCCTGCTTCCCCCTCCACTTGTAGCTCTACTGTGTATTCGAAGCTTAAAACCACATGATCGCTGGCCCCAAGGGGTCTTTCATATGTGATGTCCTCAATATCTGCACTACTCAAAGTGAATACTAGGTCCAGTCTTGCTGGTTCATCCTGTCCTCTCTCTCTTGTAGTGTCCCTTACGTGTTGGTACATGAAGTTTTCCAGTACCACCTCCATCATCTTAGCCCTCCATGTATCTTGGCCTCCATGTGGCTCCAAGTTCTCCTAATTGATTTCCTTGTGGTTAAAGTCACCCATGATCAGGAGCTTTGCCCTGCAAGCATGAGTTCTTCTAACCACTGCAGCCAGTGTGTCAACCATCGCTCTATTGCTCTCATCATACTCTTGCCTTGGCCTCCTGCTGTTCTGTGGTGGGTTATACATCACTGCAATTACCACTTTGGGACCTCCAGAGTGAAGCATTCCCGCTATGTAATCACTTGCTTCTCTGCTGTCTCCTCTCTCCAGCTCATCAAAGTTCCATTGGTTTTTGATCAGCAGTGCCACTCCTCCATCTCCCCTGTTCCCTCTGTCTTTCCTCAGGATCTGGTATCCTATTGGAAAGATGGCATCTGTTATCGTACCTGTAAACTTGGTTTATGTGAGTGCTATGATGTCTGGTGATGCCTCTTTGACTCTTTTGTGCCACTCCTCTCACTTATTTGTTATTCCATCAGTGTTTGTGTGCCATACCTTCAGTTTCCTCTCCAACACTGTGGTTCGGGGGCCTGTGATGGTGGGAGACCTGGTAGCATACTGTGGGATTCTATAGCTGGGTGTTGGGTGGAAGCTGCGAGTATGGATTGTAGATTGTAGTGTTGGGATGGTGTTATATGTTGTGGGGTTCTGGGGATGGTTTTGTGTGTGCTTGCCCTTGCTGCTCTGTCCTGCTCTGATTGACCTCTGCTGGTTCCATCCTTGTCTCCTTTCCTAGCTCCTTTCGCTTTTTTGTCCTCTCTCTCAGCTGCTGCTGTTCTGTTTTTGTTCTGTCTCTGTCTAGGAACACCCTCTTGCACTCTGCCACGTACTTCAACCGTGGTTTCTCTTGGAGGATCCTGTTTCACACTGTTTCTGGCCTAAGAATCAGCTTGATCGGTCGTTTTCTCCCCTTCAAGTATTCCCCTATTCTCTGAAAATTTACAATCTCTTCCAAGCCTTCTTCACCTATTTCTGTGATGATGTTCTCAATATCCTTTCTTTCTGCCTGCCGTCTTTCAGTGTGTGTTCTTTCCTCTCTCTCCTGAAGCCCATGAATAAACACTGATTTTGCCCTTTCCTCCTCCCATTGCCTTTCCCTCTGTAACTCTGGTTCCTGTCTGTACATGGTCATTTTCTCCCTTGTTTTTTCCAGTGGCTCTTGGTAGCATGGTTGTGTCTCTGCATTCGACCTATCACCCTCTCCATCTGCACCCAGCTGCTCTCCCCTTTCACTCCTTGGCCCTTCTTGGCAGGCTGATATGACCTTAGCATAATTCATATCTCCTTCCTTCCTGTTCGGCCTCTCAGCTTCATATGTTGTGTCTTCTCTGGTCAATGCCCCTGTAACTCGCTTCAGCCTGTTTACCTCATCTCCCAGGACCCTTATCCTGGCTACTGCAGTTTCGACTTGTGCCTCCCAATTCTTCTTCTCCTTCTCCAACCTCTTTTCCAATTTCACAGAAAGCTCTGTCTCCATTTTTCAAGAAAGCTCTCCTAATTTTCTCTCCCACTCTTGTTCCATCCTTTTCCACTGCTCCTCCATCCACTCCTCCCTACCAGAACCATTCTCATCTGATCCCTGGTTCCTTCCACTACCCAACATTTTTTTTCTTTTTTTCCTTCTTTTTTCCCTTTTCTTCCCTTTCTTTTTTCTTTTTTTCTTTTTTTGAAAGAGAAAAGAGTGTGTGTGTGAGAGAGAGAGAGAGAGAGAGAGAGAAGGGAAAGGAAGAAGGAGAGAGAGAGGGGGAGAGTGAGAAGGGAAATGGGGGAGAGAGAGAGTGAGAGAGAGAGAGGGAAAGAGGGAGAAGGGAAAGGAAAGGAGACAGAGGGGGAGAGTAAGAAGGAAAAGGGGGGGAGAAAATGAGAAGGGAAAAGGGGGAGAGAAAGGAGAGAGAGAGAGAGAGAGATGAGAGGAGAGAGAGAGAGAGGAAAGAGAGAGAGAGGAGAGAGAGAGAGAGAGAGAGAGAGAGAGAGAGAGAGAGGAGAGAGAGAGAGAGAGAGAGAGAGAGAAAGAGGGGAGGGGAAAGGGGAGAGAGAGAGAGGGGAGAGAGAGGGGGGGAGAGAGTGGGGGGCAAAGAGAGGGGAGAGAGAGGAAGATGGAAGAGAGAGAGAAAGGAGAGAGAGAGATGGGAAATGGGAGAGGAGAGAGATAATGAGAGAGGGAGAGATGTTAGAGGGGGAGATGTTAGAGGGGGAGAGATGTTAGACGGGAGAGATGGAGAGGGGAGAGAGAGAGATAGGTAGAGAGATAGGCAGAGAGATAGGTAGAGAGAGAGAGAAGAGAGGGGAGAGAGAGAGAGAGAGGGTGTGTTTTGTGCTGTGTTGTGTGTGGTGTGTGTGTGTGTGTGTGTGTGTGTGTAGTGTGTCTGTGTGTGTGATGTTGTGGTGTGTTGTGTTGTTTAGTGTACAGTGCGTAGTGTGCCGTGTGTCGGTGTTTGTGTCAAGTCCGTGTTCAGCGTACATGCGTGTGTGTGCTGTTGTTGTTAGTGCGTGAGCTGTTTGTGTGAGGTGGTTTTTGTGGTATTTGTGCGTGCGTGTGAGTTCTCCACATTTTGTTGTGTGTGTGTGTGTGTGTGTGTACCACCTATTGTGGTGCAGGGGTCGAGACTCAGCTCCTGGCGTGTGTGTGTTTGTGTATGTTAGTTCCCATTTTGTCCTAGGCACATGTCGATTGTGTGTGTGTGTGTGTGTGTGTGTGTGTGTGTGTGTGGTGTGTGTGTGTGTGTTTTGTGTATGTGCGTGTGTGTGTGTGTATGTGCGTGCGTTTGTTTGTGTATGTGCGTGTGTGTGCATGCTTGTGTGTTTTGTGTTTGTGTATATGCGTGTGTGTGTGTGTGTGTGTGCGTGTGTGTGTGTGTGTTTGTGTATGTGCGTGTGTGTGTGTGTGTTTGTGTATGTGCGTGTGGTGTGTGTGTGTGTGTGTGTGTGTGTGTTGTGTGTGTGTGTGTGTTGTGTGTGTGTGTGTGTGTGTGTGTGTGTGTGTGTATGTGTGTGTGTGTATGTGTGTGTGTGTGTCTGTGTGTGTGTGTGTGTGTGTGTGTGTGTTTGTGTATGTGCGTGTGTGTGTGTGTGTGTGTGTGTGTACTCACCTATTTGTACTCACCTATTTGTGGTTGCAGGGGTCGAGTCATAGCTCCTGGCCCCGCCTCTTCACTGATTGCTACTAGGTCCTCTCTCTCCCTGCTCCATGAGCTTTATCATACCTCTCCTTAAAACTATGTATGGTTCCCGCCTCCACTACTTCACTTTCTAGGCTATTCCACGGCTTGACTACTCTATGACTGAAGAAATACTTCCTAACATCCCTTTGATTCATCTGAGTCTTCAACTTCCAATTGTGACCTCTTGTGTCTGTGTCCCATCTCTGGAACATCCCGTCTTTGTCCACCTCGTCTATTCCGCGCAGTATTTTATATGTCGTTATCATGTCTCCCCTGGCCCTCCTGGCCTCCAGTGTCGTCAGGCCGATTTCCCTCAACCTTTCTTCGTAGGACAATCCCCGTAGCTCTGGGGCTAGTCTTGTTGCAAACCTTTGCACTTTCTCTAATTTCTTGACGTGCTTGACTAGGTGTGGATTCCAAACTGGTGCTGCATACTCCAGTATGGGCCTGACGTAAATGGTATACAGAGTCTTGAACGACTCCTTACTGAGGTACCGGAACGCTATCCGTAGGTTTGCCAGGCGCCCGTAAGCTGCAGCAGTTATCTGATTGATGTGCGCCTCAGGAGATATGCTCGGTGTTATACTCACCCCCAGATCTTTTCCTTGAGTGAGGTTTGCAGACTTTGGCCATCTAAACTATATTGTGTCTGCGGTCTTCTTTGCCCTTCCCCAATTTCATGACTTTGCATTTGGCGGGGTTAAACTCAAGGAGCCAGTTGCTGGACCAGGCTTGTAGCCTGTCCAGGTCTCTTTGTAGTCCTGCCTGATCCTCATCCGATTTGATTCTTCTCATTAACTTCACATCGTCCGCAAACAAGGACACTTCTGAGTCTATCCCTTCCGTTATGTCATTCACATATACCAAGAACAGCACAGGTCCTAGGACTGACCCCTGTGGAACCCCGCTTGTCACAGGCGCCCACTATGACACCTCATCACGTACCATGACTCGTTGTTGCCTCCCTGTAAGGTATTCTCTTATCCACTACAGTGCCTTTCTTGTTATGTGTGCCTGATCCTCTAGCTTTTGCAGTAACCTCTTGTGAGGAACTGTGTCGAAGGCCTTCTTGCAGTCCAAAAAAATGCAGTCGATCCACCCCTCTCTCTCTTGTCTTACTTCTGTCACCTTGTCATAAAACTCTAATAGGTTTGTGACACAGTATTTTCCCTCCCTGAAACCATGCTGGTTGTCAATTATACACTTGTTTCTTTCCAGGTTCTCCACCACTCTCCTCCTGATGATCTTCTCCATGACCTTGCATACTATACACGTTAGTGATACAGGTCTGTAGTTTAGTCCCTCATGTCTGTCTCCCTTTTTAAAAATTGGGACTACATTTGCCATCTTCCATACCTTAGGGAGTTGCCCCGTTTCAAATGATGTGTTTTTAAGATCTTCGTTAATGGTACACACAATGTGTCTGCTCCCTCTTTAAGGACCCACGGAGAGATGTTGTCTGGTGTATGTGTGTGTTTGTGTATGTGCGTGTGTGTGTGTGTGTGTGTGTATGTGTGTGTGTGTGTGTGTGTGTGTATGTGTGTGTGTGTGTGTGGTGTTTTGTGTGTGTGTGTTTTGTGTGTGTGTGTGTGTGTGTTGTTTGTGTATGTGCTTGTGTGTGTGTGTTCTGTGTGTGTGTGTGTTTGTGTATGTGCGTGTGTGTTGGGTGTGTGTGTGTGTGTGTGTGTGTGTGTGTGTGTGTGTTTGTGTGTGTGTTTGTGTATGTGCGTGTGTGTTGTGTGTGTGTGTGTGTGTGTGTGTTTGTGTATGTGCGTGTGTGTGTGTGTGTGTGTGTGTGTGTGTGTGTGTGTGTGCAAGAAAAACGAAAACAAAGGACAACATCATAATACAAAACTTTAAAACTATCACTCGGAGTATTTATGTGCACAAAGTTGCCCAATAACAATGCATGAAGTACGAAAATTTCAGCAAAATCGGTCGGTAACTTTGGCACATTATCGTATCTTGAGAAACTTCTTAATACACAGGATGCCCAACTAAAAGACTTGGGAAATAATAATAATAATAATAATAATAATAATATTAACGTCACCACCACAAGTGTTATTACAATACTGATACAGTACTGATACATCATGGTGTTGTATCAATACTGATACAGTATAGATACATCATGATGTTGTTCCAATACTGATACATTATGGTGTTCTTACAATACTGATATAGCACTGATACACTATGGTATTGTTATAACGCTGATATACTATGGTATTGTTATAACACTGATATACTATGGTGTTGTTACAACACCGATATAACACTGATACACTATGGTGCGGATATAATACAGATACAAACTTTATGGTTCAAGGGTATAATTTCTGTGAGCCTCGAGAATTATAAGGGTCATTTAGTGTGCAGATTTGAACATTCCTCTAATATTTTGTTAATTAAATTGGAGAGTGCATGCATTTGGAAAATTAGCAGTGTAGCGTGTGTAATATATCTTATATCCAGCCTTCATCACAATATTTTCCAATTATGACATATAACCCTAATTATTTTAGCACGGAAAGTCTGCCTCCGTTCGTATTATATATTAAGGTATCTTACTAGGGAAAATACAATACCAAACTTTTTAAGCAGGTATTCTGACTTTGTTTATCAAAGGTAAAGTGTAAGATGTAAATACATACCTAGATTTACCTTTGATAGCTTTTTAGGGCCCAGTTCCTAGGTCTTTTGTGTGCATGTGTGGTCTTGCGTGACCCTCCATTGGATGGTTAGAAGCTTCACAGTAAACTAGCAACATCGCAGATAAAATCTAGAATAACTAAATCATTCTTGTTACTGTGTACTTACATCCAGTACATTTCACTACAATTGTTTCATTAAATAGCTGTACCCTTGTTTAACTAGAGCCATTTTAAAACATACAGTCTTTTCAATAGTTAAACAAGATACCCGTAAGTTCAATCAAATTAGCTTGGACACGACAAAAACATTGAATACTCAATAAAAAAAGTATTAAAACAGCGGTTCAAGGATGCGTTTAGTGTTTTAAGGTTCATAGTCAAATTCGTTTCTGGTGTTGTACGTGAGTTCGGCTAATGAATCCGTGTGGGTTTCCTCTCTGTAACTATCTGCAGCAGATGAAAGCGTGTTGCAGCATCTCGTTGCATGATGGCAAAACATCGTGCATGGTAAATCTGAACTGCAGCCAGTGTTAGTTTTACTGGTGTGTGTGTGAGAGAGAAAGAGAGTGAGTAACTTTCACCCAAACAACTAAAGTCACATCTGTCAGTACATCTGTTAGTCATTAAGGTGTATATATCTCCCATTGTCAACAGGCTCATCTGTGGTTTTACAG
>NC_069422.1:44601894-44624394 GCF_026875155.1 Cherax quadricarinatus
TTTTTTAGCTTCTCATATTTGTATGTTCGTATTTTTTTAGTTCTTTTTTTTTACTTTTTTGGCTTGTTTTTTTCTTTTTTTTTTTTTTGAATAATTTGTATATTTATATATGTTAACAGCCTAAAAAAAACTGTTTTGCGTAAGACAGCGTATAAAATGCCGACAAATGTGTGTGAAATCAGACTCGTGCGTTGTATTAGGATATTTTTGATGAAGAAACGTTTCGCCACTCATGGCTTCTGGGACTAAAGAAGCCATTCGTGGCGAAACATTCCCTTGTTTAAAAATATACTAATACTGTACAAGTCTTATTTCGCACTCCACGAGAATAAAATTTCCCTCGATGGTGTATTTATCGTTACTTAGTTACTTTCTCCAAGAGATCATTTTCCTTCTTCCCTCCAAGTCTTCCATAATTAGAGGCTCTATTATAATTCCATTTCTTCGGTCGTAATCATAATTCGGATGCGATTATTTTTGGTCGGTTATACAGCAAAAGCAAAAAGCGCTTGCAACCGCGTTACACAAGAAGCTCTATGCCACGGTCTTAATCAACGCTGCGTTCCTCTGTGCCGCCGCTGTGGTCGTTTTCTTTTAGTCACAGAGACGTGGGATATGAAGTGTTTTATTTAATCGCCACCACTACCACCACAACTACCACCACTACCACCACCAGTACCACTATTAAGAAGTCAACTCGTGTCTCGAGTCACGACTACATCGCCAGAGCCACACTTGACACTACCACAAAATTATAATGCGGGGATATGCTGCAGTGCACACACACTCTCGTTGGCTGGGTTGTTCCTCTGTTGGCTGGGTTGTTCTTTTGTTGGCTGGGTTGTTCTTTTGTTGGCTGGGTTGTTCTTTTGTTGGCTGGGTTGTTCTTTTGCTGGCTGGGTTGTTACTTTGTTGGCTGGGTTGTTCCTCTGTTGGCTGGGTTGTTCTTTTGTTGGCTGGGTTGTTCTTTTGTTGACTGGGTTGTCTTTTGTTGGCTGGGTTGTTCTTTTGCTGGCTGGGTTGTTACTTTGTTGGCTGGGTTGTTCACTTGTTGGCTGGGTTGTTACTTTGTTGGCTGGGTTGTTACTTTGTTGGCTGGGTTGATTACTTTGTTGGCTGGGTTGTTCTTTTTGGTTGGCTGGGTTTGTTACTTTGTTGGCTGGGTTGTTCTTTTGTTGGCTGGGTTGTTACTTTGTTGGCTGGGTTGTTCTTTTGTTGGCTGGGTTGTTCTTTTGTTGGTGGGTTGTTACTTTGTTGGCTGGGTTGTTCTTTGGCTGGCTGGGTTGTTACTTTGTTGGCTGGGTTGTTCTTTTGTTGGCTGGGTTGTTACTTTGTGCTGGGTTGTTCTTTGTTGGCTGGGTTGTTCTTTTATTGGCTGGGTTGTTTTTTATTGGCTGGGTTGTTCTTTTGTTGGCTGGGTTGTTCTTTTGTTGGCTGGGTTGTTCTTTTGTTGGCTGGGTTGTTATTTTGTTGGCTGGGTTGTTCTAATGTTGGCTGGGTTGTTCCTTTACTGGGTTGATCTTTAGTTGACTGGTTTGTTCTTTTATTGGCTGGGTTGTTCTTTGTTGGCTGGTTGTTCTTTTGTTGGCTGGGCTGTTCTTTTGTTGGCTGGGTTGTTCTTTTGTTGGCTGGGTTGTTACTTTGTTGGCTGGGTTGTTCTTTTGTTGGCTGGGCTGTTCTTTTGTTGGCTGGGTTGTTCTTTTGTTGGCTGGGTTGTTACTTTGTTGGCTGGGTTGTTCTTTTGTTGGCTGGGTTGTTCTTTTGTTGGCTGGGTTGTTACTTTGTTGGCTGAGTTGTTCTTTTGTTGGCTGAGTTGTTCTTTTGTTAGCTGGGTTGTTCTTTTGTTGGCTGGGTTGTTCTTTTGCTGGCTGGGTTGTTACTTTGTTGGCTGGGTTGTTCTTTTGTTGGCTGGGTTCTTCTTTTGCTGGCTGGGTTGTTAGTTTGTTGGCTGGGTTGTTCTAATGTTGGCTGGGTTGTTCCTTTACTGGGTTGATCTTTAGTTGACTGGTTTGTTCTTTTATTGGCTGGGTTGTTCTTTTGTTGGCTGGGTTGTTCTTTTGTTGTTGGTTAGGTTGTTCTCTTATTAGCTGGGTTGTTCTTTTGTTACGTGTGTTCCTCGTTTATTTCTTGAATAATTTATTTTTTGCTCTTATTGTTCTTTTGTATTTTTGTAGACTAGGATGTTCGTTTGTTGGTTGAAAAGTTCTTTCTTTCAAATTATACCTTCCATGTTCCATCTCATCTCCTGAAATTCATAGCTTCTTATTCACTGCATAATGTACACAACTTAAATTGAACATTAAAATGGTATAAAATACCGACAGGTTGTTAGGTAAGACACATATGCAACAGTTAGGTATCTTTATTGTGAAACGTTTCGCCTACACAGTAGGCTTCTTCAGTCAAGTACAGGAAAGGTTGATAGAAGCAAAAGATACTTGAAGACGATGTAATCAGTCCATCACCCTTAAAGTTTTGAGGTGGTCAGTCCCTCAGTCTGGAAAGGAGCATAGTTCCATAGTATGAAACATATGGAGAAGAAGTGACAGGATGGAGCTTTATAGCGCCAAGAGGTGAGACGTAGGAGAGGTAAGAACTCAGATGTTGAGAGGTCCCTCTCAAATCCAGCCCCTCTTACTAGTGGAAGTTGACGAAGTTGATTGCAGGTCTGTACCAAGATACCCTTGTGTTGCAGTGTCTGACAGATTGAACATTAAAATGGTATAAAATACCGACAGGTTGTTAGGTAAGACACATATGCAACAGTTAGGTATCTTTATTGTGAAACGTTTCGCCTACACAGTAGGCTTCTTCAGTCAAGTACAGGAAAGGTTGATAGAAGCAAAAGATACTTGAAGACGATGTAATCAGTCCATCACCCTTAAAGTTTTGAGGTGGTTCAGTCCCTCAGTCTGGAAAGGAGCATAGTTCCATAGTATGAAACAATATGGAGAAGAAGTGACAGGATGGAGCTTTTATAGCGCCAAGAGGTGAGACGTAGGAGAGGTAAGAACTCAGATGTTGAGAGGTCCCTCTCAAATCCAGCCCCTCTTACTAGTGGAAGTTGACGAAGTTGATTGCAGGTCTGTACCAAGATACCCTTGTGTTGCAGTGTCTGACAGATTGAACATTAAAATGGTATAAAATACCGACAGGTTGTTAGGTAAGACACATATGCAACAGTTAGGTATCTTTATTGTGAAACGTTTCGCCTACACAGTAGGCTTCTTCAGTCAAGTACAGGAAAGGTTGATAGAAGCAAAAGATACTTGAAGACGATGTAATCAGTCCATCACCCTTAAAGTTTTGAGGTGGTCAGTCCTCAGTCTGGAAAGGAGCATAGTTCCATAGTATGAAACAATATGGAGAAGAAGTGACAGGATGGAGCTTTTATAGTGCCAAGAGGTGAGACGTAGGAGAGGTAAGAACTCAGATGTTGAGAGGTCCCTCTCAAATCCAGCCCCTCTTACTAGTGGAAGTTGACGAAGTTGATTGCAGGTCTGTACCAAGATACCCTTGTGTTGCAGTGTCTGACAGATTGAACATTAAAATGGTATAAAACTTTAAGGGTGATGGACTGATTACATCGTCTTCAAGTATCTTCTGCTTCTATCAACCTTTCCTGTACTTGACTGAAGAAGCCTACTGTGTAGGCGAAACGTTTCACAATAAAGATACCTAACTGTTGCATATGTGTCTTACCTAACAACCTGTCGGTATTTTATACCATTTTAATGTTCAATCTGTCAGACACTGCAACACAAGGGTATCTTGGTACAGACCTGCAATCAACTTCGTCAACTTCCACTAGTAAGAGGGGCTGGATTTGAGAGGGACCTCTCAACATCTGAGTTCTTACCTCTCCTACGTCTCACCTCTTGGCGCTATAAAAGCTCCATCCTGTCACTTCTTCTCCATATTGTTTCATACTATGGAACTATGCTCCTTTCCAGACTGAGGGACTGACCACCTCAAAACTTTAAGGGTGATGGACTGATTACATCGTCTTCAAGTATCTTTTGCTTCTATCAACCTTTCCTGTACTTGACTGAAGAAGCCTACTGTGTAGGCGAAACGTTTCACAATAAAGATACCTAACTGTTGCATATGTGTCTTACCTAACAACCTGTCGGTATTTTATACCATTTTAATGTTCAATCTGTCAGACACTGCAACACAAGGGTATCTTGGTACAGACCTGCAATCAACTTCGTCAACTTCCACTAGTAAGAGGGGCTGGATTTGAGAGGGACCTCTCAACATCTGAGTTCTTACCTCTCCTATGTCTCACCTCTTGGCGCTATAAAAGTCCATCTGTCACTTCTTCTCCATATTTGTTTCATACTATGGAACTATGCTCCTTTCCAGACTGAGGGACTGACCACCTCAAAACTTTAAGGGTGATGGACTGATTACATCGTCTTCAAGTATCTTTTGCTTCTATCAACCTTTCCTGTACTTGACTGAAGAAGCCTACTGTGTAGGCGAAACGTTTCACAATAAAGATACCTAACTGTTGCATATGTGTCTTACCTCACAACTTAAATTGTTCTCTAACTTTTTTGTTGACACCCCTTTTCCCGCTAAAAGGGGGAAAAGAAAGAGGTTAGGAAAAAAAATAATTTTTAAAGTTTCTCGGGGCCCAAAGCGGGAAATTTGTTTTCCTTACTCTAAGGAAAATGACATTAATTTTTTTAAAAATATTTTTCGGGTTTTTTTTTGAGAGTGAGAATAATAACTCAGATGCCCCTCAGATTTTACCAGTGGATACATAGTACCACTAAAAGGGAACCAGGGGTTCTATATGGCTTCTTGTCACGAATATTTCGTATTCTCTGGGGTATCCATGCCAAAATTAATTTTTTTAAAAATAAACCTTTTAAATACCCATAATGTTTTTTTTTCAAAAAAGCAAAAATTTTAAGAATATCTGGTTTCGTTTGCTTCTGAAACAACTCGTAACCATTTGGATTTTTGAATGTTGTAAAGTGGCGAGTTTTTGGGGCAGCTTTTTTAGGAGGGGAGAAAGAGAGACTTACCTTGCTCCGGGGGTTAAGAATAAAATATTTCTCATTGGGAAGGGGGCTGAGGGGGGGGGGGGGGGGGGGGGGGGGGGGGGGGGGGCTAGATTTTCCCCCTGGCTGAGGAGAGTTTTAAAAAAAAAAAAAAAAAAAGGTCACAGGGTCTTTTGCCAGTTCTGTACCCTCTTTTTGTTTAAAAAAAACAACGTTTTTCAATTTTAAATCAGTGCAATGTCAATTACTTTAGGGGGAAAAACACAAGAAAAAGTAGGAAACTCGTAGTCCTATTGCTCATCAGAAAAATAAAACTCAAATTTTGGGTGACAAATCTTAAATTTTGCCCTTGCAAATTTTCATTTTAAGAAAAAAAAAAGAAAAAAAATTTTAAGTTCTCTCAGGAAAGTGGATCAAGACTTTCCCCGAGCCAACAGCCTCAACTTAAGACAAAATGAAAATCAAAAAATTTTTACCAGCTGAACACTGCCACGCCTAATTCAGAAACCCCCCCCACTCTCTCCCATCGTGCACTCGCCTATTTGTACTCTCCTATTTTTACCGCCCTTTTGTGGGTAAGGGGTCGATTTTAGCTCTGGACCTTTTTTCAGCTTCCCGGTTACCCGTCATACATATTTAAAATTATGTATGAAGCCGGGGTCTACTGCTGTCGCCAGGGTTGTATTTCCTGGCTCCCTCTTCCCTGATGTTGAAGAAAAAAATTTCCGACATTCCTGTGACGCATCTAGTGCTTACTTCCCAAATTTTCCCTCGTGTCCCCCTTTACCGCCTTTCGAAAGCCTGGTCCAGTATTTTGAAGACTGAACACTTATGCAAATTTGGGAAAACTTTCCTCAAAAAAACCCATATGTTGCATAAGTGTTCATCTTCAACTTTTCGGCTTTTTTAAACCTTTATCACTCCCGGATTTTGATTGGGGTTATCATGGCTTCTATGTATGTTCCTTTATCATGTCATGTCGTCAGGCTCAGCTCTTTTTAGACTCAACCTCATAGCTCTTTTTCCTTAGCTCTGGGACTAATCTCATTTCATATCTTTAGTATTTTCTCCATGTGAAGGCTGCATACTCCAAGATAGGCCTAACACATGTTGTATATATGGCCATAAATAACTATTGAGACTCCTGAAAGCAGTTTTATCAAACGGCCATTCGCTGCAGAGGTTACTCGGTTAATGTGTGCCTCTAGCCATATGCTAGGCACTTTTCTCACCCACATGTCTTCCTCCTTGAATAAAACTTTCAGATTCGTTTCCCCGGCTTTCTTACCCCTTCCCCAGTTTTCATAACTTTGTATTGGCATGGGTTAAATTGCTGTAGCCAATTGTCTGACCTATCTGACCTATCACTTCTCTGTTTTCCTCTGTCCTTTGCTTTCTATATTTTTTCCAAGCTCTTGCACTATTGTTTGTTCCTCTCAGCATCTCTAAAGCGCAGATTCTCGTTTTTACCATTATTTTTCGTATGACTATGAAGTTTTTCTGTCTCCCGGCAGTATCCATTTAGGTTCTCCATCTCATTCCTTAACTTCCCTGTCAGTTCCCTCGCCAACTACACTTTCAGGAACACTCTCATCCCTTCAGAGTTTCCTCTTCTGAAATGGTTTCTTACTTCTCCCACTTGCTATTCTTCCCTCAATGTTAATTTCCACAAGGGTTTCAAAAAGGATTTCTATATGATCACTAGCACTCAGAGATTTCTCATATTCTATTTTCCTTTTATCAAATGTTCTTATTGTAAAAAAAAACAACAGTCAGCCTTACTGGATCATACTCACACACTCTTGCAACACCATCTTTGTCTTCCACGTTTATGATCCCCCAAGTGGAACCTGCTTCTCCCAGTCTATTTCTTTGTGGCTGAAATTTTCCATGGTTAGGAGCTTTGTTTTTTGTCACACTGCATCTTCTTTCTGCTGCTGCTGTTGATGTGGCATCAACCAGGGCTTTGTTGTTGTCTTCATGTGCGTATCAGGGCTCCCATTATTTGGTGATGGGTTGTAGATCACCACTGCTACTACTACAACAGTGCAACTCCTCATCCCCTGTTTCCTCTTTCTTTCATTTTTACTTAATATCTTGCTTTGTGTGTGTGTGTGTGGGGGTGTGTGGGGTGTGTGTGTGTGTGTGTGGGGTGTTGCGCGTGCGTGTGCGTGTGCACGTTTGTGTGTAAGTGTGGGTATGTGTTAGTTAACAGTTGACAAAGGAACTTGTCGACAAACGCCTGACCTTTTTTTTGTGTGTGCGTGCGTGGGTGTGAGGAGGCGCGTGTGCATACATGTGCACTTGAGTGTGTATTGCTCTTGTTAATGTTGCAACGTTGAAACACAAAAGGCTGCATCTTTTTTACTGGTTGACAGTTGTAGCCCTCGAGACACAGCTTCCGGCCGACTGCTGCATTGTTTCTTGCTCTTCAAGTCACATGTCTACCGTCATGTCGCTCCTTCATTGTTCATACTTTTTAAAAATTCTCCCTAAACCATTTTTGTTAGCGAAATTAAACATTTTGTTACTAAACCCGTACGTCATGGTAGACGTAACATGTCCCTGATATTTCTCTTCCTTAAACATAACTGGATGATATACCAGTGGCCAGTTTCAAGAGTGATTCTCTCAAACCTCGACTAGAGGCCAGGTTTCATTGCTGTCTGATGAGCCTGGCTGTTGCTGCCAACGTCTCGCAAGTGTATATAGCCATCACAACCAGACTTGGATAGCATCCACAACTCTTTCAAAATTACACTACTGTTGGACAGAATTAGACTCAAATGTAAAAGACAGACTTGAAAAACATACATTTAAAGAATAACAGATAAAGTGTATCAATACAAAGTCAGAATTCCACCCCAGGTTGTGTTTAGGAAGCAACAGTACACTGACTGGCGTATCTGTGACTGTTTGTAAAGTGCAGCTGCCTGTTCTCACACCCTCTCCTCCCCCATCCTCCGCATCTCCCCTCTTCCCAATTCCTGTCATCTTCCCCTCTCCATCACTCGTCCCTTTTCAGCTCCCCTTACTGCCTCCTGCACTAATTATCAACACAGCTTCGCTATGCAAACGAGTTAACTCAAGTGTTTTTTAAGCAGTAAACTAAAAGGAAATGGAATAAATCGTGATCAGAACATTTCCGAAGGGAGGTTTCAATTTACTATTACAGAAATTTTACATAAATTTGTCGTAGGTTCGTAATCTGTTTAATTTCCAAAGGATTCAACTTCATTACCTGCATGTTGTTGTGGTTGTGATTATAGGTTTGAGTTTCTGGCTGGAGAGAGAATTCAGACCTACAAAATATTAGGCAGTCTCAAATATACTAGGGATTTCACTGAGAACATTTTTGTATTTTGATAACAAAAGCAAAATCCACAAAGAACAACGTGCTGATACTGATATTCAATGAACATTACTTATTTCCGTCACAAAGTATAATAACATTATATGTAAATGTGACATTTGAGAGAAATTAATATTCTAATTTACATTTTTATAAGACTGACAGCCCTAGAAGTGAAAATTTGTCAAGAAGTGCTCTTTTTTTCAGCATGTTAGAGCAGCTATAGAGCCTGCTATAGAAGGGTAATAAAAAATTTTGTCACTAAAAAATTTTCTCAAATCTTGCTTGATTAAGCAGGAAATAACATTTCAGAGGAAAGATGTTCCCTTGATGCTGGAGGAGATCGTGATCCAGCGAACTGGATTTACTTTCACCTTCCTTATTCATCTTCCTTATTTATCTTATTCACCTTCCTTCTTCACCTTCCACTCTCCAGACTCTGTTAGATTTTTAAATATAAAAACAACCACAAAAATAAGTAAAATTATATACTTTTTTCCATGGGACATTATTGTTCATATACACAACTCTTTCATAACTTTATTACGCTCAAAAAATTTCCACAGTTTTTAAAACAAGAACAATGTTAATGTGGATCGTAAAATGTATATGAGCAGCTCTGCAGTTGATCATGTAAATGAATTGCAAATTGCAACGTTGTCATATAGAAATGTTTAAATCGAATAATTAGTAACTCTGTAACCGGGAACACCTACCACTGCCTACACATGTGCATCAACACCTGCCACTCTGCCTATATATGTTCATCAACACCTGCCACTCTGCCCACACATGTTCATAAACACCTGCTACCCTGCCCACGCATCATACTCATCAACACACTGAATTCTTGATGAAAATTAGACACATGTTCAACATCTGGGTATCTTTACTGTAGACGCTTCGCCATCCAGTGGTTTTATCAATACAAATTCAAGAACATAATTGAAAGACAGAAGTACTATATACATAAAATGAGGTAATCAGACCCTCAGCCGTGGAGTTGGTGAAGACTACCGTAGTCGTGAAGGGTTTGAAGCACAGGCTACAATAGCTGGCGCTTACATACTGTCGTCAGGTGGTGAGGGACGTGTTGCAGACGAAGACATTGTCACTGGTAGGTGGGATTTCCCAGTGGAAGTAGGTCATACCCGAGGGACGGGTCAGTAGTAGTTAAGAAGGTTGTGGAGATGTCCTCTGAACCAAGATTATGATGACTATCTTGTCATTCCATGATGACTATCTTGTATACCATTTATGTAAACGTGTCAGACACTACAACATCATGGAATCTTGGTTCAGAGGACATCTCCACAACCTTCCTCACTACTACTGACCCGTCCCTCGGGTATGACCTACTTCCACTGGGAAATCCCACCTACCAGTGACAATGTCTTCGTCTGCAACACGTCCCTCACCACATGACGACAGTATATAAGCGCCAGCTAATCTTGCCTGTGCTTCAGACCCTTCACGACTACGGTGATCTTTACCAACTCCAAGGCTGAGTGACTGATTACCTTATTTTTTTTATATAGTTCTACTGTCTTCCAATTATGTCCTTGAATTTGTATTAATAAAACCACTGGATGGGGATACGTTTACAGTAAAGGTACCCAGATGTTGAACATGTCTAATTTTTATCTTGCCGGTATTGTATACTATTCATTTACAACACACTGAATTCATCCAGAACTTGTCTACATTTGCAGGGGTGAGTGAGAGTAATGCTGTTGCTTCTGTTGCTGATACTACTGTTACAGCTTCTGTTACTGATCTTGCCTTATGATACTAGGGTTGCTGCTGTTGCTGCTGCTTTGACTACTGATCTTGCTGCTGTTACTCTGCTGCTGCTGCTACTACTCTTGCTCTGCTGCTGTTGTTACTGCTCTTGAAGCAACTGTTGCTGCTGTTACCGCGGCACTTCATGCTTCTGTTGCTTCTATTGTTGTTCCGGATGTGCTGCTGCAAGTGTTGTTTCTGCTGCTGTCGCTGTTGTTTCTAGTGCTGTTGCTGCTTCTGGTGCTGCTGCTGCTGTTGGTGCAGGCATGACTATAGCTGTTATTGTTGCTGTGACTGATGCCTCTGTTGCTGTTAATGGCAGTTATAGCTGCTGCTGCTGTTGTTCTGACCACTACTGCTGATAATGTTGATCTGCTGTTACTGCTGCTGCTGGTGATACTTCTGCTGTTACTGCGGCTTCCCCTGTTGATTTTGCTGCAGATGTTGCTATTATTCCTCTTGCTACTGTTACTGCTTTTGTTAATGATACTGCTGCTTCTCCTGTTGCTGCTGTCGCTGGTCATTGCTGCTACTTTTGCTGCTGCTGTTCGTAAAGATGCTGTTATGTTGCTACTGCTGTTGCTAGTCCTGCTGCTAATACTTTTATTATTTCAGCTGCCGCTGTTTCTACTGCATCTGTTGTTACTACTGCTTTTGCTGTTTAAAGAAAAAAAAAAGTCATTCTCAAATTATACCAGCGATTTATGGAGTTTCCGCGATGATAGAGTTGCAGTTACGTAACTCAGGTGTTTGCAATAACCCTCCGTTAATTCCTGTGATTCATCGTCCACCGTCCATCTATCGTGATCATCAATTACCATTACTCAGCTGCCACTCTCTGCTCCACATCCCATAAAGCTTTAGAATTGTGAATTTTTAACTGTGATCGCGTCGCTAATGGTGTATATATATATATATTTTACATATATATATATAATATAATATAATATATATATTATATAATATATTATATAATATATGTCGTGCCGAATAGGCAGAAACTTGCGATCTTGGCTTAAATAGCAACGCTCATCTTGCCATATAGGACAAGTGAAAATTTGTGTATGCAATAATTTCGCCAAAAATCATTCTGAACCTAACGAAAAAAATATATTTCACTGTGTTTGTTTAGTATTAAATTACTGTAACAAATCTAAAATTTTATTTAGTTGGGTTAGGCTAAAATAAATTGTTCTTGTTATAATAAGGTTAGGTAAGTTTTCTAAGATTCTTTTGGTGCAAAATTAAAAAATTTTTACTTTAAAATTTTAATGAGAAAAATATATCTTTAAACTTTATAAGAGAAAATTTTAGAAAGGACTTAATTTTAAATGAGTTCTTGCAAAATTGACCATTTTTTACATATTCGGCACGACATATATATATATATTTTATATATATTATATATATAAAATATATATATATATATAAAAATAAAATAATATATATATATATATATATATATATTATATATGTATATATATATATTTATAATATATATATATATATATATATATATATAAAATATATATATATATATATAGGGAAGTACCACCTCTATAGCTGGAATGGGAACCCTCATCCTCAGAGAAGACAATAAACATACCTCAATGAAAACTCAAGCATGTTGGCAAGCACCTTTTCAGCAATTGGGCTATCCCAACTTGACTGTTTGTGAGCCAGTGCTGCACTAGGGTTTGGTGCTGGAGCAGCAAGAGTCTCCCATTCGGTGATGGCACTGGCATAGCTAGGGTCTTCTATTCCTGCTGAGTCACTGAGGGTATCAGGAAGAATTTCTTATCAACTCGTTTGATGCTATGGAAGAGGATAGGAAAGCTGGTAGAGCAATCTGGGAGGATCTGCGTACTCCTAGCCCTCCAAGCCTGACCGGAAGTGAGGCTTGTAACCACTGTCCATCTTCAAGGGAAAGATTCAATACACACTCTAGCATGGTCTTAAGGAGACAGTCACATTCCTTGAAGTTTGGACTGATGAAGGCTGGGGAGCATCTCAGAAAGTAGGTAAGTTTTGGGATTGACAGGCACCTGGTGAGTAGGTAGAAGGCATGTGTGTCAATGTCTTTCATCCTGCTTTCCATCGTCTGGAGGTCTGAGATTTTTTTCTAGGAACAGATCGATGGCATTGGACCCAAGAGGAGCACCAAGGAGAGTGCTATTGGCTGGATCAATGGCTCGTGCTCCTGGTAAAACGGCACTAATATTCTGGATCATCTGTTGAATGGTAGAAACTATTTCACATTTGGTGGGGTTTAAAGAAAGGCCCAGGCTTTCTCCCATGTCTTTAATTTTACTGATGTCCTCTAGGAGAGATTCTGTTGTACCAGCTAGGGTACCATCATCCATGAACCAGATATTGAGCTAGTCGTGCCGAATATGTAAAACTGGTCAATTAGCAAGAACTCATTTAAAATTAAGTCCTTTCTAAAATTTTCTCTTATACGTTTAAAGATATATTTTTTTCATTAATGTTGATGCAAAAATTTATAATTTTGGGCCAAAAGGAACTTAGAAAACTTACCTAACCTTATTATAACAAGAACAATTTATTTTAGCCTAACCCAACTAAATATATTTTAGATTTGTTTACAATAATTTAATACTAAACAAACACAGTGAAATATATTTTTTTCGTTAGGTTCAGAATGATTTTGGCGAAATTATTGCATACACAAATTTTCACTTGCCCTATATGGCAAGATGAGCGTTGCTATTTAAGCCAAGATGGCAAGTTCTGCCTATTCGGCACGACATATAATAATATATATTAAAATATTTTTAATATATAATAAATATATAATATATATATATATATGTATATATTATATGTATATATTTATATGCAACTTCGCGGCAGGTGACGTAACCTAAACATGACAAGCCACAGGGGTGGAGAAAAATCCTTTAGCTCGAGTTACTTTAAAACTTCTCAGTGCGTCATCAGGGGCTGGCAATGTTGCAAAAGCAACCAAAGCAGGGAGAGAGGTCTCAGAGTAGCGTAGGTGTCACCGGCCACGGTTACCCTTAGAAAATATATAAAATATATATTTTATATTATATATATAATATATATATATATATATATATATATATATTAATATATTTATATATATTATACATATATATATACATATAATATATACATAAAATATATAAAATATATATATATACATATATATTATATTATATATTATATATATATATATATATATATATATATATATATATATATTTTAAATTATATATATATGTGTGTGTGTGTGTGTGTGTGTGTGGTGTGTGTGTGTGTGTGTGTGTGTGTGTCGTGCCAAATATGTAAAACTTGAGATTTTTTTCCTTAAATAGCAACGCACTTCTTGCCGAATAGGGAAAATAAAAATTTGCGTATGGATTTTCGCAAAAATTATTCTGAGCCTAACGCAAAAAAAAATTATTTCATCGTGTATATATATATGCACACATTCGCGGCAGGTGATCGTAACCTAAACAGGACAAGCCACAGGGGTGGAGAAGAATCTTTAGCTCGAGTACTTTTACACTTCTCAGTGCGTCATCAGGAGCTGTGCAATGTTGCAAGAGAGCAACCAAAGCAAGGAGAGAGGTCTCAGAGTAGCGTAGGTTTCACCGGCCACGGTTAACCCTTAGAAATAATATATAATATATATATATATATATATATATATATATATATATATATATATATATATATATATATATATATATATATATATATATACATATATATATATACATATATATATATACATATATATATATATATATATATATATATATATATATATATATATAATATATATATATATATATATATATATATAATAATATAAATATATATATATATATATATATATATATATATATATATATAAATATATATATATATATAATATATATATATATATATATATATATATAAATATATATGTACTCACCTATTTGTGGTTGCAGTGTGTGTGTGTGTGTGTGTGTGTGTGTGTGTGTGTGTGTGTGTGTGTGTGTCGTGCCAAATATGTAAAACTTGAGATTTTTTCTTAAATAGCAACGCACTTCTTGCCGAATAGGGAAAATAAAAATTTGCGTATGGATTTTCGCAAAAATTATTCTGAGCCTATCGCAAAAAAAAATTATTTCATCGTGTTTGTTTATTGTTAAATTATTGTAAACTTTCTGGATTAGGCTAAATTAAATTGCACTTGTTATAATAAGGTTAGGTAAGTTTCCTAAGGTTCTTTTGGTGCAAAATCATTAACTTTTATGTTAACATAAATGAAAAAAAATGTATCTTTAAATGTACAAGAGAAAATTTTAGAAAGGACTTAATTTTAAATGAGTTCTTGCTAAGTGACCAGTTTTACCTATTCTGTCCCCACTGTGGAACCATTGATTGTGGAAGACTGAGACATTTACAAAACAATAATGTCGTTCCCAACTGGCTCTGCTGGGGGTTACACTGGAATAAGGCCACAGCATTTATAGGAAATGGTTAATCCAGTTATTGGGGAAATTGCAGAGACACTGCTTTCAGAGATCACAAGGTTCGTCAACAATTCCTTGGCTGGTCTGATTCCTGATGAAATTAGACCTTTCTTTTCTGGTGCAACACTTTGTGCACTTAAAAAGAAGGATGGAGGAATTCGGCCAATTGCAGTAGGCAACACGTTACGCCGCCTCGTATCCAAAGCTGCTGTCCGAAGTATTCGTGCACAGGCAGCCATGATGCTTCAACCAAACCAGCTTGACTTTGGGGTCTCTCAAGGAAGTGAAGCAGCGGTTCATGCAACAAGGGTGTATATCAACAAACTGCCTGAGGACAATGGAGTTGAAAAATTAGATTTCCAGAATGCATTTAATCTCCTGAAAAGAGACGTGGTATTAGCAGCAGTACAAGAATATTTCCCTGGTCTCTTCCTGTTTGTTTCAGCTTGGTATAGCAAGGAATCAATGCTTCTGTTTGGAGAGCATGAAATCACATCATCGGAGGGTGTCCAACAAGGAGATCCTCTTGCACCATTTCTCTTCTGTATAGCAGTTAGGGAAATCACAGACTGACCAGTTAGCTAAACATCTGGTTCCTAGATGATGGCACACTAGCAGGTACAAAGGAGTCCCTCCTACATAACCTTACACAGGTAATGACACGGGGACAGGAAATGGGTCTCATCCTGAATCCATCCAAAAGTGAAATCATCTCAGTCAGTCAACAAGTGATAAATGCAGTGAGATCAAAACTACCAGGAGCAGCAATCATTGCCCCCACAAATAGTGTCTTGCTAGGAGCACCTCTGGGAAGCAGTGCCATTGACACAATTCTCAGGAAGAAATTGGAAGAGTTAAGGAGAATGGAACAACGAATAGGCAATCTGGATACCCACGATGCCTTGTACCTTCTCACAAATTGCTTGAGTCTGCCCAGGTTGACATATTTCCTAAGATGTGCACCTTCATATGATAACCTTAAACTTCACGAATATGACAGTATCCTGAGGCAGATTTTTACGAAAGTACTTAACCTTACTCTAGAAAACGGGCAGTGAAACCAAGCTACGCTTCCAGTCAGACTAGGAGGCATTGGTGTCCGCAAGTCATCACTGATTGCGCTACCTGCTTTTCTGTCCTTATGTATTACATCCAGAGGCTTGTAGCAGCGATTCTCCCTGAACATCTTAGGAACAAGATTGGAGTCCAGGACCAAACGTTCATTGACGAAGCCATGATCTGGTATAATCTAATGGGCTCTAAAATCGGACCTGCTCCCCTCAACAACTACAAACAATCGCAATGGGATGGTCCGATAGTGGAAAATATAGCCTCAACAATGCTTCAGAGTGTGTCAGGGAAGGATAGATCCCGCCTCCTGGCAGTGAGAGCCCCTCATGCAGGGGATTTCTTTTGGCTGTTCCCAACTCCAGCCTTGGCACACGTCTCGACCCACAGACCATCCGCATTGGTGTTGCCCTTCGACTTGCCGCCCCTGTTCTCGCCGAAAACAGGTGTATTTGTGGCAGTGAAGTAGCAGACCGATTCGGGTACCATGGTCTTGTGTGCCGTAAATCCGAGGGAAAGATTGCAAGACATGAGAAGGTTAATAACATTATCAAGATTAGCCTCACAACAGCCGGATGCCCAGCAGTAAGGGAGCCACCCCAGCTATGCAGATCTGATGGCAGCCAGAAGCGTCCAGATGGTATCACCCTTCAAGCCTGGACAGACGGGAAGCAGGTGGTGTGGGACTATAAATGTGCATCTACCTTGGCTGATACTTATCTCCAATACACCAGGGAGGAAGGAGGGGCAGCCGCCAGCTTCAGAGAGCCCCAAAAGTCTAGAAAATAGAGAGAGCTTGCCCATCATTATATGTTTGTTTCCATAGGCTCATGGGGAAAGAATGCATCTAAATTCCTTAAGGAGCTGGGAAAAAGACTCATCAGGGTAACTAGGGATCCCAGGGTAGCTAGTTTTCTGTTCCAGCGGCTCAGTGCGGCTGTTCAAAGAGGTAATGCCTGTGTATTTTGGGCACACGCCCCAGCTCTGAGGAGCTGGATGAGATTTTCGCATTATAATCGGTGATACACACGTAACAACTGGTACCGTACATGCCACCTTTATATCAACAATGTATCTCTTAAATCTTCTGTGCCATATTTTGTAATAAAATATACCTATTGGTAAAAAAGAATGAAAAGATTTGGTGTAGGGGAAGTGGAATATTCAAACGGCTTCATGAAGAAATCCAAATATTCTTCCTTGAAGCCTTTTTATGCACTTCTCCGAGGCTATGGGTCCCACAATTTACACCAGAGGTGGACCCCATCTTGTATATATATATATATATATATATTATATATATATATATATATATATATATAATATATATATATATATATATATATTAATACCACGGGAGCAAGTAGCTATAACTCGCTTAATAACATTATGGAAAAAACAAACTAACTCAACAGATAACGTGATCAAGAGCCTAAACCACATTAGTATGGCCGAGATTCTTTTAACTGTGTTTGCCTCTTCCTCAGCGTGGACTGGTTCCTTGCCAGGGATTTGGGATAACTTTTCTCGAGGCTGTGAGGAACTACTGCTAACTTGTCGAGTGATTGTGTTAAGATCAGTAGCTGGGTGGCGTGATACACACCAACAACAAGCCTGACTGTTGCACCTCTGAAGGGAGGGTTTCTTCATCATGGTGAAGGGCTTTTCCTTTAAAGAACTGGATATACCTTCCCCTTTCCATAGACTGAGCTTATGTACCGCCATTCCCCCATTCCTCAGGCCCTGTACGACGCCTATGACCTTCAGTGTTGTCCCCACTAATATAATATGTTGTTAAGTTCCTGTTGAAAATCCTCTTGCTGAAGAGGTATTATGACGGTTGTACGTGTGTTTATTTGTAATTTTAATTTTGGTAATTAAAGGAGCATGGCTGTGCTAGTGGTGTCCCATCTTCAATGTTCATGTTGCCATATGAAAACTCTCCATGAGGAAGTGGAGAAGAATCTTTCCTCCGTAAGCCATGTGTGTCGTAAGAGGCGACTAAAATGCCGGGAGCAAGGAGATAGCAACGCCTTCTCCTGTATAAATTACTAATTGTAAAAAAAAAAATACTTCTTTTTCGAGTCATCCTGCTTCTGTGGGAGACGGTCGATGGGTTAAAAAAAAAAGTTTAAAATACTGTGGTTGCATTACTTCCACAGCAGCAGTGTACCACTAGTTTTATAATCATTTATTGGTGCCACTTTTGTTTTCATTTTACAGTACGAAATTGTTAATTCAATAAATCTTATTTTTTTTCTTTTATCCATTTGTGACCTTATGGTTATATTTAGTTAATCAGAAATCAGTTCTTTGACACAGGCAGTAATCTTTGTCAAGTCTTAAATTTCACAGAGACAACTGGGTAAGCGAAACGTCGTCAATACAGCATTCCACATGAGAGCATTTGTCTCCCTACCACCGTGGGAGTATCACACACCATTTCACATAATACATGGGAGCAAGTATTATCTCCTCCTCTGTTTCACTTACAAGATTATCCGGTTTGGTTATCCTGGTTCGTTAACGATACAAGTCATTATTTTCCAGGCTTTTTTTTCTCTCACCTTTTAAATATCTGCTCAATATTTGCCGATTTTTCTATTGTCTGCAGATTTACTGCTTGTCAGTAGGATATTTAAAGTATTCTATATAATTTTATATAGTCACATTATATTAAGTGTAATTTGATTATATAAAATTACTTTGTTTATTGATGTCCAATAATCTCCTTTTCTTCCGTTTCAATAAGTTCCATTTCATTAGGCTATTTGGAATTCATTTATGTTCCATCAATTTTCTTTTTCTGTATAAATGCATTTTAGAATTTCGTATGAAATATGTAGTATATTTCTTTTCAAAAACAATATCTTTTATCTCTAACATTTTATAAATTAGAGTAATCTGGGATCAGATTTTGTAATACTTTTTTTTTCAATTTCCTTCCCCACCTCGGATTCCAGTGCCGTGTATTAGGTAAGTTCAGATTTTTTTGTAGCAGCGACACAAAATATCTTAGACCTGCTCACAGTGTATATGTTATTTATGTCTAGACAGTGTATATGATTGTATCCTATTCCATAGGTGTTGTATGAACTTGTTATATAATAAAAATATTTGTATTAACTTCAAGGATTATTATTTGATCTGGGATGGGTCACGTTCAGTATGTATTCCAGATTTTTCAACTTTGATTTCCAATACTAAGAGGATTTGATGAAATATCTTAGTACACGCCTGGTGCTCCGGGGTGTTGGGGAGTGACCGTCTAGCTACGACTAGGTGCCTTTACTTATCGGGAGTCTAGCTGTGTGATAAAGTACTGCGTAACCTGATGCCGAGTTTGCAGGTTCGAATCCTGCTGTGGACTAAGTGATAATGTTTGTGAATAATTTCACCTGTTTGTGAATTGTTAAGTATTTCGAATCTCAATTCAAAATTCGCTTCCAGCTATCCAACTTCAGCTCAACACCCGAATTCCCATTTCCAAAAAACATTTTGTCCTTAATAGTCGTTCACACCGCAACATCTAATATGATATAATCCCCCGTATGTCTCCACGAATTCCCCAGCTTCTCACCACATACGTAAAAATGTAAATTCTTCTTTAACATGAATTTTAAACCAAAATTTATATTATTCCTAAGTATGACATCTAATGTAAATTGTTATATCTATAACTTTCATTGTCTTGATATATATATATATATATATATATATATATATATATATATATATATATATATAATATATATATATATATATATATATATATTATATATATATATATAAATATATATATATATATATATATATATATATATATAATATAATATATATATATATATATATATATATATATATATATAATATATATATTATATATATATATATAAGGACCACGATATTTAAAGAAAAAATGCGCTTGTCAATCTCCCTAAAGCCAGGTATTTGCTTCATCCTGATACACGTTACAAGATGTGTCTTAACAAGCAGAAAATTGGTTAGGGGAAGACGGTCGGGTGTGACCAATTTCTAGGGGTGTCCCTTTGATATCTGGTGTTTGTTCGACTAGGGAAGAGCAATGGGAAAGGGAACGAACGGTGGGGAAGTGGGGGAAGGGGGATAGGCGCTGAATGGAGAAATAAAAATATAGAAAATGAAGGTGAAACGGGGTGAAGGGAGAGAAACAGAGAGGAAGAGAGAGACTGAGACAACGATCCTTAGACAGGAAAGAAAAGAAAGTTACTGTTATTTATTCATAGGGAAGCACTAAAGTAGATGGGGTAATTTGGCCTGATCCAAGGGAGGGGAATGGCTAACTCCACTCTCAGAAAATAATACTATCACCACTACTGCCACCACTACTGCCACCACTACTGCCACCACTACTGCCACCACTACTGCCATCACTACTGCCACCACTACTGCCACCACTACTGCCACCACTACTGCCACCTACTTACTGCCACCACTACTGCCACCACTACTGCCACCACCACTACTACCACCACTACACCACACTACTGCCACCACTACTGCCATCACTACTACCACCACTACTGCCACCACTACTGCCACCACTACTGCCACACACTACTACCCACCACTACTGCCACCACTACTGCCACCACTACTGCAGCCACACCACCACTACTGCCACCACTACTCTGCCACCACTACTACCACCACTACTGCCACCACTACTGCCACCACTACTGCACCTACACCACCACTACTGCCACCACTACTGCCACCACTACTCACCACCACTACTGCCATCACTACTACCACCACTACTACCACCACTACTGCCACCACTACTGCCACACCACTACTACCTACCACTACTACCACCACTACTGCCACCACTACTCCACCACTACTGCACCACTACATACCACCACTACTGCACCACTACTAGCCACCACTACTACCACCACACTATCACCACTACTCACCACTACTGCCACCACTACTGCCACCACTACTGCCACCACTACTGCCACCACTACTGCCACCACTATTGCCACCACTACTGCCACCACTACTACCACCACTACTGCCACTACTGCCACCACTACTAACCACCACTACTACCACACACTACATCCACCACTACTGCCACCACTACTACCACCACTACTGCCACCACTACTGCCACCACTACTGCCACCACTACTCCACCACTACTACCACCACTACTATCACCACTACTGCCACCACTACTGCCACCACTACTGCCACCACTACTACCACCACTACTGCCACCACTACTGCCACCACTACTGCCACCACTACTGCCACCACTACTGCCACCACTACTGCCACACTTACTGCCACCACTACTGCCACCACTACTGCCACCACTACTGCCACCACTACTGCCACCACTACTGCCACCACTACTACCACCACTACTGCCACCACTACTACCACCACTACTACCACCACTACTGCCACCACTACTACCACCACTACTGCCACCACACTAGCCACCACTACTACCACCACTACTGCCACCACTACTGCACACTATACCACCTACTAACTACGCACCACTACTGCCACCACTACTACCACCACTACTACCACTACTGCCACCACTACTACCACCACTACTGCCACCACTACTGCCACCCTACTACCACCACTACTGCCACCACTACTGCCACCCACTACCACCTACTGCCACCACTACTGCCACCACTACTCACCAACTCCACACTACTACCACCACTACTGCCACCACTACTACCACCACTAGCCCACCACTACTGCCACCACTACTGCCACCACACACTACTGCCACCACTACTGCCACCACTACTCCACCACTACTGCCACTACCACTACTGCCACCACTACTGCCACCACTACTGCCACCACTACTGCCACCACTACTGCCACCACTACTGCCACCACTACTGCCACCACTACTGCCACCACTACTGCCACCACTACTGCCACCACTACTGCCACCACTACTGCAGCCACTACTGCCACCACTACTGCCACCACTACTGCCACCACTACTCCACCTACTAGACCACCACTACTACCACCACTACTGCCACCACTACTACCACCACTACTGCCACCACTACTGCCACCACTACTGCCACCACTACTGCCACACTACTGTCACCACTACTCCACCACTACTGCCACCACTACTGCCACCGCTACTACCACCACTACTGCCACCACTACTGCCACCACTACTACCACCACTACTACCACCACTACTGCACCACTACTACCACCACTACTGCCACACTACTGCCACCTACTGCCACCACTACTGCCACCACTACTACCACCACTACTACCACCACTACTGCCACCACTACTACCACCACTACTACCACCACTACTACCACCACTACTGCCACTACTAGCTACCACCACTAGTACCACTATACTACCACCACTACTACCACCACTACTGCTACACTGCTACCACCGTACTACCACCACTACTACCACCACTACTGCACCACTACTGCAACCACTACTGCTACCACTGCTACCACCACTACTACCACACTACTGCTCCACTGCCACCACTACTACCTCACACTGCCACCACTACTGCACCACTTACCACCACTACTACCACCATACTACCACCTGCTACTGCCACCATATCTACTACAGCATTACTGCCACTAGCATTACTACTAGCTACTACTGCAGCCTATTTTACTACAAATACTACCACTCCACTACTACTACTACTACTACTACCACAACTACTACCAGTACT
>NC_069422.1:44626894-44656894 GCF_026875155.1 Cherax quadricarinatus
GGGGACAGTCAGGTTAAGTGTATGGATTGGGTTTTTTGTCTTAGAGATAGGAAGAGGATGTGTTTTCCTGGGTACTAGGATGGAGAATATTGTTAGCCGTCTGGACAACATTATGAGAGGTAATGGGAGCAATCCTATTATCTGCCTCAGTGCTGGAGGCAACGATGTTGGTATATGAAGCTCAGAGGACCTGATTAGCAGGTATTGGTCAGTGATATACATAATTAGGAAGGAAAGAGGGCACCCTGTAATATGTGGCATTTTGCCAAAGAAGAGAGTTGGACATAAATGATTGTCTAGGGCAATTGCTGTTAATTGATGGCTGGACAAATAATGTAAGGACCTTACAGTAACATTTATAGGCAACTGGAACCTCTTTTATTGTACAAAGACATGTATGCCACAGATAAGGTTCACTTAACCAGGGCAGGTGTGGGGGCACTGGCTAATACAGTGGAGGGAGCTGTTAGAGCTTTGAACTAGAAATAGTTAAAGGTATGGGTTTTAAGAAGAAAGGAGTGAAATACAATATAATAAAATTGAGCAGGATGAATTTTCAGTGTAGGCAGTTATAGACAGAATGAAACAGCTGTTGGTGATTACTGGAAAGCCAGCGGCACTAGGTGATAAGAACAGTAATAGAGATAGTGAAGGAGCAGGAATGAGCAGGGCAGGAAAATAGAAGAGAAAGTTTCTAAAAACATTTTATACAAATTGCCATAGTACTAGAAACAAGATAGATGAGTTGAGATTAGTTATAAGTGAGGATAATATTGACATATGTGCTATAAGTAAGAGGTGGTTTAATATGAAGAGCCAGAACATGCTTGCTGAATGTTACATTCAGGGTTGTAAGTTATTCCACGTTCATAGAAGTAACGGAAAGGGAGCTGGGGTGGCACTATACATTAGAGATCGCTTAAATTGCAGCATAAAAGTGAGTATTAAGACTGATAGAACACACACGCAGTGTGTCTGGGTAAAATTTTCGGAAAAGCATAAAAATTAATTTTAGACGTGATTTACCGTTCCCCAAACATGGATAGGGACCAAAGGAAACTGGGAAGAAATTGTTAAGACCACAAGGCACGATAACGTAGTAATTCTACAAGACTTTATAAACTTCAGTCAAATTGTCTGGGATTTATTGACTGGGAATCTTTATTCAAACGAATTCCTGGAGACAGTAGTAAAAAAAATAACAGAGACAGCAGTAGCGTATTATTATTAATAGTGATAGTAGAAATATTAATAAGATCAAACTATTTCCAGAGAATGGGAAAACGTATCGACATTAACCACACCAGTTGCTATATAGTATATGGGCTCTGCTTGGCTGTACTGTACACTACAACTGTAGTGTCTGGACAAACATATTAATGAGAAAGGCTGGGTCTCATTTGTATCCTAGGTGAAAAATGAGAGACGTGCAACATTTGGAAATATTTATTTTTGGAAACGTTTCGTCATGTAGTGGCTTCTTCAGTCCCCTGCAGAGAAGGTGGAAGATGAGGAGGAGTTTGAGGTAATCAGTCCCTCAGTCTAGATTCGACGAAAGTATAGTGTGAATATGAAAATAGTGTATTATACTGACAGATTAATAAATAAGACACATGTGCAACAGCTAGGTATCTTTATTCCGAAACGTTTGGCCAACACAATAGGCTTCTTCAGTCGAGTACAGAAAAATTGGCAGTAGCAGTAGAAATGTGAAGACAACGTAATCAGTCCATCCTTGAAGACGTAGTTTCGAGGTGGTCAGTCCCTCAGCCTGGAGAAGTTTTGTTCCATAGTCTTAAACAATGTCTCAGAAACAGTTACAGCATATTCGCGGAGATAGGACTTATATACTGATGACAGATGAGGTGGAGCAGTGGCAGACGGAGTCACCAGCGGAGAAGACCTAGGCTGAGGGACTGATTACCTCAAACTCCTCCTCATCTTCCACCTTTCTCTGCATTGAACTGATGAAACCACTGCGTGGCGAAACGTCTCCATAATAAAGATTTCCAAATATTGTATAAGTATCTCATTATATACATAGCATCTGAGGTATTGAAGCTAATTCCTGGGAATGGTTGGTTTAGAGAATGACCTGCCTAGTTTGGGCCAGTAGGCCTACTGCAGTGTTCCTCCATTTTATGTTCGTATGTAATGAGAAATTCTTAATTTCTAAATAGCTTATTTAATCATTTTGTTTTTTAAAAGGTTTGTAATGTAATTGCTCTTACAAGACTGGAAGGTAATGTGTTGGTGTTGTGTAACTGTGTTGACACAGAAAGTTCTTACACGTGTTTGTGTTGCAGCGATTTGCTCTAACTTCAGTGTTGTTGTTATATTAGTCTTTGTTGAATATTTGGGTGACTCTAATGAATCTTCTTTGAGTTAATCAAATATCTTTTGATTAAACAGGGTAAGAAAGAGAGAGAGAGAGAGAGAGAGAGAGAGAGAGAGAGAGAGAGAGAGAGAGCAAGAATGAGTGTCACTGCAGTTTTTATGTGTGTCAACAAGAGCTCTCACTAAGACCTGAGATCTTACACAATTTTTAACAAGAATAATAATGCACACATGGCCTGCAACACGCTGTGTCTGGGACCTGCAACAGAAGATAAAGAAGAAGAAGAAAAAAGAAAGAAGAAGAAGAAGAAAATGGAGATAAATGGTATAAAATAAAGACAGAATAGAAAAATAAACATAAATACAGTAAGCAAACACTATGACATATTTATTACAAAACTTTTCGGTCCTGGAACCTTGATCACTTCTAACATACAGAGGTAGAAAGACATTATATATATAGGCGGAGAGTGAGGTGTGAGTGACACACGGTGACCTGAAGAATGGCATGTTGGGATGAGGACGGGTAGACAATGAAATCATGTGACTCCTGTGTTGTTGGGTTGGTGGTGCACGCCTGTATGGCCTTCCTAAGACACACAAGCCTGGCATCCCACTACGGCCTATCACTTCGGGCATAGGGAGTGCATCACACAGACTAGCCGGCCACCTTGCCAAATACCTTTCAGCGCTTCTGGGCACCATCAGTCAAGCCCACCTCAAACACTCAGGTGACCTTCTCTCCCGAATTTCCAACCTGAATGTTAAAAACAAAAGAAAGGCTTCCTTCGATGTCACAGCCCTCTTTACCAACGTTCCTACTGACGCTGCAATCAACATTCTGAGACAGAGGCTCACTGAAAACCACGACCTCCCTTTACCTCTTCTAGATTTCATCAGTCTAGTGGATCTTTGTGTTAATTTCAACTTCTTCAAGTATCAGGACAACTGTTACTAACAATGCTTTGGGATGGCAATGGGCAGCCCGCTCAGTGCTGTGCTTGCCAACCTCTTCATGGAAAACTTGGAGACAGAGAAATTCAGCACCCTCATTCCCAACACCGTTACCTGGCTAAGATACGTTGATGATATATTGGTTTTCTATCCGAGACGTCTCAATATCCAGGCCCTTCTCAACAAGATCAATGCAGCCGAACCATCAATAAGGTTTACACTTGAACTCGAAAACGATGGCAAACTTCCTTTCTTCGACGTTCTCCTGTGCAGATCTCCCGACAGTGACAAACCTCTCTTCAAAGTGTATAGAAAACCTACCAACAAGGACGATCTTATACACTTTTATTCACACCAAGATACCCGCACTAAAAGAGGAGTCCTCATTGGCTTCTTCTTGAGAGCTCTTCGCATCTCCAGCCCTTGTTTTCTTGAAGAAGAATGTACTTACATAACACAATCCTTTACACTTCTTCAGCATACATAATACTCAACTAGACATAGCACCACCTACCCAGCAACACAGGAGTCACATGATCTTATCGTCTACCCGTCCTGATCCCAAAATGGCATTCTTCAGGTCACAATGCTTTACTCACGCCTCTCTCCGCCTATATATACTCTTTTTCAACCTCTGTATGTTAGAAGTGATCAAGGTCCCAGGACCGAAACGTTTTCTAATAAATGTGTCCTAGTGTTTGCTTACGTTCTTTTTCTAAACCAACTTGTGGGTATTTATTACCAAGGTTTATACCATCTTAACGATTACATTCAGTAAATGGGGTAACAGTGATTACTCATTTTTTATTGATTTTACGTAATTTCTGGTCCTGGTTTCACTGATAAAAATTATATATTTTTATATATATATATATAAAATATATATATAATATATATATATATTATATATATATATATATATATAATATGATAGAATGATAGTAACTATATTCATGGTCTATTCCAATTTTTCCAAGTAAAAAATATTAACTCTGAGAGTGCAACACCGGGACGCACACCTCCGCAATATCGTCGACACAGACAATTCCATTTCCATATAAGCCAAAAACATTTATTTATTACAAAATATTTTCCCCTCTTATTGTTGGAGTATTCGAAGCTGGTTGCTGTAATGTTCCAATAAAAGGATTCTGACTTTGATCTTTTAAATATACTCCACCACGCAGTTTTCCATTGATGTGTCCACTCCATAACAAAATCATTATAACTGCTGCGATGATAAATTTAAATATTCTCGTAATGTAAACATTGATGCGGATTATCCTTCCGTCGAAACAAATTTGTTGGTCATGTTTATGTATTTTGTTGTGGAGTGAAAAGGTACTGCGGCGTTATGGAGTGACAGATTACTTAATGACGTTGTTGTGGAGTGGCAGAGTACTAAATAATGGTGTTATTGGTCGTTAAGGAGTGATATGAAATGGTAAATAGTGAACAATAGCTTTATGAAGAAGCAGAGTAATGAACAATAGTGTTATTAAGTGGTAGAGTACTAGATAACGGTGGAGTACTAGATAACGGTGGAGTACTAGATAACGGTGGAGTACTAGATAACGGTGGAGTACTAGATAACGGTGGAGTACTAGATAACGGTGGAGTACTAGATAACGGAGGAGTACTAGATAACGGTGAGTACTAGATAACGGTGGAGTACTAGATAACGGTGGTAGTACTAGATAACGGTGGAGTACTAGATAACGGTGGAGTACTAGATAACGGTGGAGTACTAGATAACGGTGGAGTACTAGATAACGGAGGCGTAACAGTACTGGACAACGGTGCTACTGAGTGGAAGAGTACTGAGTAACGGTGATGAGTGAAGGTAACTCAGTTCACTGTTCACCAACACCCTCTCGTATATGTGAGACCACAAAACACACACCACACAACCCCACACACACACACACAACACACACACACACACACACACAACACCATCACACACACACCACACACACAAACAAACAAACAAACACACATCTATCCCCTGCAGTTCAGCTCTCATACACAGCTCTTTAACGAGGTATACATGTTTGTATTTTTCAATTAGTGTTAATAGCTTTGTGTATGTCTGTCAGTAAAAAATACAGAATTGCTATACCAGAGTTCACAGGTATGTTCAATTTGCTGAGTGATTACTGTTCAAATGTAATTCGTAAAACTTTATCTCGATTATGTATAATCAAAATTTCTCTATTGACTCCTTTTCTACTCATGATATTGGCAAAAAAATATTTATTATTTTACCTTTAAAGAATTTTGTTTAATATATTATTATTACTATTATTGCTATTAATAATAATAATAATAATAACAATAATATTATTATTATTATTATTATTATTATTATTATTATTATTATTATTATTATTATCATAATGTGTGTTCTTAAGAATCTAGATAAGCATTGTATCTAATATTCTGTTTTTTATTTCGTCTTTGTGAATTCTAAGCGTTTGCCTCTTGAAAATCTGTGACTCTTAATAAGCAATGTTCCATCAGCTGTCTTCGGTACCGTCCTCTTGCGGAGTTAAATTATGTGCCGCTGCTAGACTCTAAAATTCATAATATGAACTGCATTAATCATTTTATTTTTTTCAAAATCCATGTCAACAGGATTCACATCAATTAAAAATGCTGTATTCTGATACCAGAATATTCCCTTCAGCAACACCCGTCATCAGTATGTACAAACTGGTTTGTTAGAGGGTTAGTACAGGGACAGCAGAGTGTACTGCTGGTTCCAGCATTGCGTCTGCACCTTCTGCGAAGATTCTTAAACCCGTCAGTCAGTCGGAAAAAAGATTTATTGTCGAATCTTCAGAAGTACCCATATCTTTTTCTTTTTCAGTGAAGTAACTGATTAGTTTGTTCGACAACCAAGACAGAATCCCACTGAATTATGTTAACAGTGGAACTTCTTCCTATTTTATTTGTTAACCAAGAAATATCAAATATTTGTTAATATTTACAAAAGCTTTATCTTACATCTTAACAATATTACATGTTTACGTAAGTTTTTTCCATGACCCGCTACTGATGATGATAATATTTTTGTTATTTTAATAAATTATTCTTATTACGGTCATAAGTTTATTTACTGCTATGAGTAGAATTTTCAGAAAATATGCATTCTTAAAACATACATAGAATAAATCTGTTGATAGTTGTCAGAGATATAAATATAGACAGAGGCAGAGACGCACACAAAGGAAGAAAGTCACTTGTCAGAGAACGACATTCGCAAATAAACACAGAAACCAGGACGAGGACTGGGGAAGGGAGGGAGGGAGGGTTTCACAACAGGAGAGAAATAAAAATTGTAAAAAAGTGTCAAAGACACTGCACCTCAACAAGACAACAGCACCGGCAGCTGCATTCAGGAGAGGAAAGACTGGGAGGAAAAAATGGACAGAGCAACAGACATACTGACGGAGGGAGATTGAAGTTCCCGTCTAGAGAGCACCAAGATAGGCCAACTAAACTCTTCCCTGCAGCTATTTCTCTCCCCCCGTCTGTGGAAGTTTCCGTCCAGGAATTCAAAGTCCTTATTGCTCTTTCTACCTCTCTCTTACTCTCTCCCTCCCGCAGGAGCGTACAGTGCTACCCGCAAACAGTCGCTAACGATGGTCTCCGCTTAGTGTGAAGTCGCTTCGTCTCTTATAGCTGAAGGTGTTTTGCATCACTGTAACTTTTATGTCCAAGCTGGGCATCACTCGAGCCATGAGAGATATAGGAGGTGATGATGGGATTAGCGTGTGGAGTTGAATGTCGGATACTGCTACACAGGCAAGAGAACGATTATAGAACAATGTGAGTTCTGGTGTAGACATATGAGAGGAGGAAGATGAAGCATGCAAAATTAATCGACGAGAACACACACACACACACACACACCACACACACCACACACACACACACACACACACACACACACACACACACACACACACACCACACACACACACACACCACACACACACGAGCTGCAAACTAGGAGCAAGGCAAAACCCTGGAGGGTTAAGCATAAACAAACATTCCACCGGGGCCATACGACGGGAACGTTGGCGGTGTATGTGAGATTAATTAAACCTGATCAACGGCTTACCAGAGCCTTAACATTCATGCAGGGATCCTTAGAGATAAATAATCACTAAGAATACGTATTGTTTATGTTAATAGGATACAAGCAGTACTTTAATTATTATAAAAATAAGCATTACTAGCAGTTGACATCTAGGTAAGTATATGGAAAAACTAGAGTAAACTGAAACATTAGCTACAAAGATGAACAAAAAAGGCACAATACCGTGACTGGAAGAATACACAAACAACCCGCAAACAGGAGAGAAGCTTACGACGACGTTTCGGTCTGACTTGGACCATATACAAAATCACACTAACATACAAGAGTGAAGGAGCCAGTGTACAGAGGCGTGAGGGGGGGGGGTACAAGGATGGGACCAAAAGAGGAAGAAAAAGTAGTAGTGGTAGTGGTAAGGCTGGTAGTGGAAGTAGTAGTAGAAGTAACAGTGACAGTAGAAAGTAGGGAGAGTAGTTAAATGGCACAAGAAAGAAAGGGGAGTGCAGATTATTTGTATATTAGCTACAAGACTGTCACAGTGTTCGAGAGTCCTGGTCTACGATGACCAACTGATAAACTCAGCCTGATTATCTCATAAAAATGGACCTGGGTAGACGGGATAAATACTTTCAAAATATTCTGAAATCTCTCGAGGACGAAGAGGAACAACTGTTTGAAAGTCTGGGATCAGGAACAAGAAGTGTTAGGAAATTCATTTCGATTTAAATACTTTTTATAGAACTTTCAGAATTATCCTAAGGCTGTCGCCATAACATATCATGTGTGTAAGTAATTCTTATATGCACTGTATTTTACACAACTAACTCAACATGCAGACTTTAACAATCATTGCATTCATATCTACAACATCAACAGGCTACAATGTATTCTTACAGGATTCATTACCTTTGTAACTTGTGAGTTCATTACCTTTGTACCTAGTTCAGCTATCAAAACTTTGGGAGCCCAGTCCCTGGACCCATTACGTACCTCTGTAATCTGTAAATACCTTTGTAACTTGTCATGATTGTGACTAGACCTACCTGGAGTTCATTACCTTTGTAAATTGTGAGTTCATTACCTTTGTAAAATGTGAGTTCATTACCTCTGTAACTTGCTCAACTATCAAAACTTTGGAGTCCAGTCCCTGGACCAATTATGTACCTCTGTAATCTTTTGACTACCGCCCACAGGATGGGTATGGGTGCATAATAAACATATTAAACTAACTAACATGAAATGTTACATACATTGCCACCCATACGGACAGTCGATATGCATTAGTCTACCATAAACCCAAGGTGTTTTCCCACCCTTTTAACACAATTTTTACCCAATTTCTAGCGACATCCTCCTCCTAGGTACCTAGGATATACTTGTAGCCTTTCTCAGCAGATGTCGCCCGTGATTTCTCATGTACGACGCTATTTAAAAATAATTTAAATCTCTCGTTTTTAATATTTTTGCTTTTCCCAAAGTTGTTTCATGAGTGAAGGCATTTGGTTCACAAGCGAGGATGAGTTACAATTCTTTTTTTTTATGTCATTGTTGCTTTGATGGTGCAAACAGGGCGAGGGGTGCGGGGAGAGTGATGGAATGGGACGTATTTTGAGCATGTAATCGAGACTGCTAAAGCAAACATCCATCGATGAAGGGCTGACAATGTATCAAACGCAAACACCACCGTCACCTCCAACCACTACCACCACCACTACCACCACCACTACCACCACCACTACCACCACCAGTACCACTACTGCCAGTACCACCACCACCACACCACCACCACCACCGCCACCACCACCACCACCACCGCCACCAACACCACCATTACCCCTACCATCACCACAACCACACCCAACACCACCACTACTACCACCACCACTACTACCACCACCATTGTCCCCGCCACTACCACCACCACTAACACTACCACCACCGCCGCCACCACCACTGCCGCTACTTTCACCATACCACTACCAATACCACCTCCACACTTCACTGAAAACGTAGCACAACCACTATTACCATCAACACTCCACACCTCACCCCACCACAACCACCACAACCACCACAACCACCACAACCACCACAACCACCACAACCACCACAACGGCAGTGACTCAACTTACACCTTAAACGTTTAAACTTAAGCCTGTGAAAGGCCTTAGTATTAGCGAAAGTCCCAGTTAGGTCATCATAAGACTAACACTCACGTCAGGAAGCACTTATCCTAACGAATACAATAGCACGATGTTTACAACAGTGTTCTCGAGAGCAGGATAACTTGTCTAACACAAGAACGTTAAAGCTCCTACTTACCTTAGCAAACTTTCGCACTGCAATGTGGATATTCGCAAAGTCTTCCATCCTCGTTCAAATGACAGAATAAACATCTTAGAATACCCTGGCTTTAAGAATTAATAACTAACAAATATTTTTGTAGATGAATGGTTCAGAGAACCGACATGTTGAACACATCGACTCAAGGTTGAGGGACTGATTACCTCATTCTCCTCCTGTTCTTCAAGTTTCTCCTACGTATGGACTGATGAAGCCACTGTGTGGCGAAACATTTCCTCAATAAAGATACCCAAGAGTTGCACATGTGTCTAATTTATCAACTAACAAACAGTTTGTAGAATATACTCCAAAAGATTCAATAATCTCCCAGGATGAACCGAAATCAAAATGTCAACTAATTTTTGTTCACCAAATTGTGGGTTAGTTTTGAAGGAGTTAAATATTTGATGCATTTAAGATCGATCATGTACCTTATGACACCTAATGCTGCTTCCCAGTCTTAGGTGTTGCTAACGAAACTGATACTTCGTACCTGCCTTTCACTCAAGCGTGTATATTCCTCTTATTCTAGAACAGTTAATTTCGTTAGAATTGAGGGGTAAAAATACAGATTTCATGCAGACGAATTCACAATTTTTAGAAACGTCTAGGAAATAATAATGTTCATTTAACTTTTCTTTTCTTTTTTTTTACCCGTTATTTTTCATGTTTTAATACTCGCAAGGTAATAATTTTAAAATATTCACTTCTCGTTCGACAGGTTCGATAAACATTGGATGTATTAATTTTGAAAAAAAAATGCGTAATAATATTTTATAGAAATAACTCGACGGCGGATCCTGATATATTAAGGCTCATTCTTCAGTCGTCTTAATGTATCCCCACTTTTGAAGGAAGCTGCGAGGATTATGTAGATCTTGCCTCCACTACCCTGAAAGAGATATATATAATATATAATATATATATATATAATATATATATATAATATATATATATATATATATATATATATATATATATATATATATATATATATTATATATATATGTTGCAATCAACACATCATTAGGAGCTTGCAGTATTACAGAAAACAGGATGAAGCCCAAGCAAACACCTTCAGAGGATTTTTTTTTTTTTTGCCCGTGGTTGTTTTGCATCTTGCATCGCTTGTTCGCGAGTTTTGCATCATATATATGCAATACAGTCGAAGACAGGCAATCTTAACAATGCAAGACAAGCCACGGGAGATAGAAATCTTCAGATCAAGTACTTTCACACGTCTGAGTGCGTCATCAGGAGCTGTGCTAAGTAGCAAGAGTAGCAACAAGGGGAATAGAAGGGGGTTGTTTTTTCAGAGTAAAGTAACGTGGGAACACCAGCCAGCTTGCCTGGTAGTCTTGAAGAATCTAATTTCATGACATTCTTCATGACTACGGCGCTCTTCACCGATAGGGACTGATTACTTTATCTTTTGTATATACATGTAGTTCTACATTCTTCCCATTATGCCTTTGTGTTGTATTGATAAAGCCGTTGGATGGCGAAACGTCTACAAATAAAAATACGCAGATGTTGCACATGTGTCTAATTCTTCATCTTGTCGGCATTTTATACCATTTATATACAAATATCACATGAAGTGTTGGTTGGTTTTTGTCTCCTGCTGAAGATTACAAATGTATATTTTTTTTTATTTTGCTTTGGCCTGCACTAAGTACATCTTGGATGGACTGATTACATCTCTGCTACGTTTGTTGCCACCTCTGCATGCGACTGAAAAAGCTTACTGTGTAGGCGAAGAGTTTCAGAATAAAGATAACTAATTGTTGTATATGTGTCTTATCAACTTTTCGGTACTGTATACTATTATCATGTTCACACTAAACACATGGTGACAGTCTCACTACGAGGCGCAGAAAAAAAGACAAAGGCTACCCTGATGACAGCCTTAAGTTGCTTCATATTTACTCCGGCACTGTGACGTCGAGGGCTGGGGAACGAGATGGCTGTCACTAGGGCGACTTTCTCGTGTCTTGGTTGTAGCAAAGTGAACTCTATGGCGCCCTCAGCGCTCTCCTCTACCTTGGGAGGTCGCTAGGGATGCTTATGCGTGTCTTGTGTATGGAAGAGTAAACTCTGTGGGGTCCTCCCGCTCGTCTCTTTGGCAACATAAGCGTTAAAAGAGGCAAGTGTTTTCTTACGAATGAGAAGGGGAAGCTATGGCTGCACTCAGCATTGTGCTGAAGGACTGAGCTTTTAACTCTCTTAACTGACCGTAGATTTTTAACCACTGCAGTTCACCTGTACTCAAACTACGAGAAATTCTCTTATCTCAAATTAGGAATTTTTATATAATATAATTTCATTATTTGTACATGTACAAGGTATGCAGCCCTAGCTGACATCAATGACATACTACTGTATAGAAAACCGCTTGTTATGTTGAGCATTTCGGGAAAATTAGGTTAGTTTTGACCCAGGATGCGACCCACACCAGTCGACTAACACCCAAGTGCAAAGAAACATGCCCAGTGTTTTCACCCTCGCAGGAATCGAACCCGGACCCTCGCTGTGTGAAGCGAGAGCTTTAGCCACCAGGCCACGGGGCACAGTAAAGAAAACTAGACATATAAAGTACAACACTCAGTGTGTATGCAGCTATGTACATACATTCACCTCTCTGCATATACACTGAGAGGAATATTTATGCTTGATTTTTCATTGCTTGATTTTACACAGGGAAAAAAATGATGATAAACTCTTTTCATCCGTAATACCAGTCTCTCACCTCACTATAATACCAGTCTCTCACCTCACTATAATACCAGTCTCTCACCTCACTATAATACCAGTCTCTCACCTCACAATGCCAGTCTCTCACCTCACTATAATACCAGTCTCTCACCTCACTACAATACCAGTCTCTCACCTCACAATGCCAGTCTCTCACCTCACTTAATACACGTCTCTCACCTCACTATTTTCAGTCTCTACCTCACTATATTACCAGTCTCTCACCTCACTATATTACCAGTCTCTCACCTCACTATAATACCATCTCTCACCTCACTTTATACCAGTCTCTCACCTCACTTTAATACCAGTCTCTCACCTCACTATAATACCAGTCTCTCACCTCACTATAATACCAGTCTCTCACCTCACTATAATACCAGTCTCTCACCTCACTATAATACCAGTCTCTCACCTCACTATAATACCAGTCTCTCACCTCACTTAATACCAGTCTCTCACCTCACTAGTAATACCATCTCACCTCACCTTTAATACCAGTCTCTCACCTCACTATAATACCAGCTCTCACCTCACTTAATACCAGTCTCTCAACCACTGTAATACCATCTCTCACCTCACTGTAATACCAGTCCTCTCACCTCACTACAATACCAGGCTCTCACCTCACAATGCCAGTCTCTCACCTCACTTAATACCAGTCTCTCACCTCACCATATATTCCAGTCTCTCACCTCACTTATTACCAGTCTCTCACCTCACTATAATACCAGTCTCTCACCTCACTATAATACCAGTCCTCACCTCACTATAATACCAGTCTCTCACCTCACTATAATACCAGTCTCTCACCTCACTAAATACCAGTCTCTCACCTCACTATAATACCAGTCTCTCTCACCTCACTATAATACCAGGTCTCTCACCTCACTATAATACCAGTCTCTCACCTCACTTAATACCAGTCTCTCACCTCACATAATACCAGTCTCTCACTCACTATAAATACCAGTCTCCCCACCATCCACTATAATACCAGTCTCTCACCTCACATAATACCAGTCTCTCACCTCACATAATACCAGTCTCTCACCTCACTTAATACCAGTCTCTCACCTCACTATAATACCAGTCTCTCACCTCACTTAATACCAGGCTCTCTCACCTCACTATAATACCAGTCTCTCACCTCACTATAATACCAGTGTCTCTCACCTCACTGTAATACCAGGCTCTCACCTCACTGTAATACCAGTCTCTCACCTCACTGTAATACCAGTCTCTCACCTCACTATAATACCAGTCTCTCACCTCACTGTAATACCAGTCTCTCACCTCACTATAATACCAGTCTCTCACCTCACTATAATACCAGTCTCTCACCTCACATAATACCAGTCTCCACCTCACTATAATACCAGTCTCTCACCTCACTTAATACCAGTCTCTCACCTCACTATAATACCATCTCTCACCTCACTTAATACCAGTCTCTCACCTCACTGTAATACCAGTCTCTCACCTCACTATAATACCAGTCTCTCACCTCACTGTAATACCAGTCTCTCACCTCACTGTAATACCAGTCTCTCACCTCACTACAATACCAGTCTCTCACCTCACAATGCCAGTCTCTCACCTCACTATAATACCAGTCTCTCACCTCACCATATTTTCAGTCTCTCACCTCACTATATTACCAGTCTCTCACCTCACTATATTACCAGTCTCTCACCTCACTATAATACCAGTCTCTCACCTCACTATAATACCAGTCTCTCACCTCACTATAATACCAGTCTCTCACCTCACTATAATACCAGTCTCTCACCTCACTATAATACCAGTCTCTCACCTCACTATAATACCAGTCTCTCACCTCACTATAATATACAGTCTCTCACTCACTATAATACCAGTCTCTCACCTCACTATAATACCAGTCTCTCACCTCATATAATACAGACTCCTCACCTCACCATAATACCAGTCTCTCACCTCACTATAATACCAAGTCTCTCACCTCACTGTAATACCAGTCTCTCACCTCACATGTAATACCAGGCTCTCACCTCACTGTAATACCAGTCTCTCACCTCACTGTAATACCAGTCTCTCACCTCACAATGCCAGTCTCTCACCTCACTATAATTCCAGTCTCTCACCTCACCATATTCAGTCTCTCACCTCACTTATCCATTTATATTAACCAGTCTCTCACCCACTAATTACCTACCAGTCTCTCACCTCACTATAATACCAGTCTCTCACCTCACTATAATCCAGTCTCTCACCTCACTGTAATACCAGTCTCTCACCTCACTGTAATACCAGTCTCTCACCTCACTGTAATACCAGTCTCTCACCTCACTAATACCAGTCTCTCACCTCACTATAATCCAGTCTCTCACCTCACATAATACCAGTCTCTCAACTCACTATAATACCAGTCTCTCACCTCACTATAATACCAGTCTCTCACCTCACAAATACCAGTCTCACCTCACTATAATACAGTCTCTCAACTCACTATAAACTCAGTCTCTCACCTCACTATAAATACCAGTCTCTCACCTCACTATAATACCAGTCTCTCACCTCACTATAATACCAGTCTCTCACCTCACTATAATACCAGTCTCTCACCTCACTATAATACCAGTCTCTCACCTCACTATAATACCAGTCTCTCACCTCACTATAATACCAGTCTCTCACCTCACTATAATACCAGTCTCTCACCTCACTATAATACCAGTCTCTCACCTCACTATAATACCAGTCTCTCACCTCACTATATATACCAGTCTCTCACCTCACTATAATACAGTCTCTCACCTCACTATATACCAGTCTCTCACCTCACTATAATACCAGTCTCTCACCTCACTATAATACCAGTCTCTCACCTCACTATAATACCAGTCTCTCACCTCACTATAATACCAGTCTCTCACCTCACTATAATACCAGTCTCTCACCTTACAGCAGAAAATTTACACTGTTGCCACATTGACAAATAATTAGTTACAAATAGAAAATACTAAAGGGACGACGTTTCCGGTCCTTCTGACCATGCTACTGTCATATAAAACTACCTACTTTTCTAACATCTTCCTCCTCTCGTTTGCACCTCTCCCCGGTCCCCGCCGCCGCCCTCACTATATACACTCGTTCTTCCTTCCGCGCTTGTGAGATACAGTTATGGTCCTCAAGTTGAAACCGAAACGTCGTCATATGTTCGGTCTTCATATGTGAAGGGTTTTTGAGTAAACTAAAGTAGTTTAAGGCATGACAGTAGAGAGAGGGTTGAGGAGAGGTGACACAGCGGTGTTGGGTCTTAGGGTTATGAGTGTTGCCACCATTTGGAAGTGGTTGTAGTGTTTGGTGCAGCCCCCTTCCCTTGTGCACGTGTCCTCCCCTATCCACTGCTCTTCCCTCCCTATCCACTGCTACCTTCCCTCCCCCTTTCCCTCCCACTCCTATCCCATCTACCACTCCCTTCCTAGTCCTAACCCTCCATTCAACCCCCCACTTCCCTCCCTTTCTCCGTGTCATACACCTCCTCATCCTCCATTTGACCTTTCTTCTCGTCCTTTACCTGGTATATTCCTCCCCTTCCCTTAGTAAATCCCTCCTTCATCTTACCTCTCCACCCCTTCCCCTCCCCTGTCACTTCCTATCCTTCATATAACTGCATCCCTTCATTTCCTCTTGTCTTCCCTTTAGTCTACACATCTCCAACTCTCTTCCACCTCTCTACTTATTCTCCATTACTCTGTGGACATTCTCTCTTATTTATTTTCAGCATCCGCAACTTTTCGCCCCCCTCTCCTCCTCTCTCCTTCCTCTCCCCAGTATACTCCCTGCATCATATTCCTACCTCCCCACTCTGCCTCCCCACCCAGGTCATCATACTCCATTATCTCCCCCCCCCCCATGATTCTCTTAACTGGCTCAACTCCCCAGGTTATCCTGACCAAACTGAGCTACTCTCCCCGTACATCCCCCTTTACTGTTTTGTGGGACTTCTCTCTCTTGTTCAAGTGTCCTCTTTTCTTCTTTCTTTCTCCGTCTTGCTTTCTTCGTCTCTTCTTTCTTCCTCCGTCTTGCTTCCTTCGTCTCTTGTTCCTTTCTCCGTCTCCTCTTGCTGCTTTAGTATCACATAAAGAAGATAGCAGCATACCTCTCTGGTGATATAACTTATAATGTGTCTCTCGCATATGACACACTAGTGAACGGTTAAAGCTCTCTCTCTCTCTCTCTCTCTCTCTCTCTCTCTCTCTCTCTCTCTCTCTCTCTCTCTCTCTCTCTCTCTCTCTCTCTCTCTCTCTCTCTCTCTCTCTCTCTCTCTCTCTCTCTTTCTTTCTCTCTCTAGGAAATTTCACTTGGAAAACTGTGGCAAATATCGGCTGGGATTTCACGTTATTTACCAGGCTAGACTAAAGGTTTCATCTGCAACATATGTCAAGAATGATCATGGCAAGCTGGTCTCGTGTGAGCATGACAGGCTGGTCTCGTGTGAGCATGACAGGCTGGTCTCGTGTGAGCATGACAGACTGGTCTCGTGTGAGCATGACAGGCTGGTCTCGTGTGAGCATGACAGGCTGGTCTCGTGTGAGCATGACAGACTGGTATCGTGTGAGCATGACAGGCTGGTCTCGTGTGAGCATGACAGACTGGTCTCGTGTGAGCATGACAGGCTGGTATCGTGTGAGCATGACAGGCTGGTCTCGTGTGAGCATGACAGGCTGGTCTCGTGTGAGCATGACAGACTGGTCTCGTGTGAGCATGACAGGCTGGTCTCGTGTGAGCATGACAGGCTGGTTTCGTATGAGCATGACAGACTGGTCTCGTGTGAGCACGAAAGGCTGGTCTCGTGTGAGCATGACAGGCTGGTCTCGTGTGAGCATGACAGACTGGTCTCGTGTGAGCATGACAGGCTGGTCTCGTGTGAGCATGACAGACTGGTCTCGTGTGAGCATGACAGACTGGTCTCGTGTGAGCATGACAGACTGGTCTCGTGTGAGCATGACAGACTGGTCTCGTGTGAGCATGACAGACTGGTCTCGTGTGAGCATGCATGACAAGCTGGTCTCGTGTGAGCATGACAGGCTGGTCTCGTGTGAGCATGACAGGCTGGTCTCGTGTGAGCATGACAGGCTGGTCTCGTGTGAGCATGACAGACTGGTCTCGTGTGAGCATGACAGGCTGGTCTCATGTGAGCATGACAGACTGGTCTCGTGTGAGCATGACAGACTGGTCTCGTGTGAGCATGACAAGCTGGTCTCGTGTGAGCATGACAGACTGGTCTCGTGTGAGCATGACAGGCTGGTCTCGTGTGAGCATGACAGACTGGCCTCGTGTGAGCATGACAGATTGGTCTCGTGTGAGCATGACAGACTGGTCTCGTGTGAGCATGACAAGCTGGTCTCGTGTGAGTATGACAGGCTGGTCTCGTGTGAGCATGACAGGCTGGTCTTGTGTGAGCATGACAGACTGGTCTCGTGTGAGCATGACATGCTGGTCTCGTGTGAGCATGACAGGCTGGTCTCGCGTGAGCATGGCAGGCTGGTCTCGTGTGAGCATGATAGGCTAGTCTCGCGTGAGCATGACAGGCTGGTCTCGTGTGAGCATGACAGGCACGTCATGATTACCTCCTATTTGCCTCCAGGCGCTTCATGACCCCTACAGATCTAGCGCTTTCAAAGAATAATAATAATGGCGGCAGCGGCAACTGGAGAGGCGGGTCCGGGAGCTAAGGTTCGACCCCTGTAGCACATACAAGTACATATAGGCAAAGATATATATACACACACACCTCTGATACCACTACTACTATTACAATCTACTATCTACTGCTACCACTACTACAACTACTACCATTACTACCACTACTACCACTACTACCACTACTACCACCACTAACCACAACCACCAAGAGACCATAAGAGGGAGCATAAGTTCGTCCATATCCCATATAGTCCGATCACACAGTTGCTCTACAGTCAAGAAGCCACTCTTCGACCCCGCCGGGGTGTAGAATTTATATTCTACAAACGTCACATCCTTTTCACAATGCTGTCGAATCGTGTGAAAATCAAGCCTGTGAATGGTGCAATAAATGACTCCTCGAAGTTAGCTTTAGCTACCGTCGTTAAGACCCGCCTGCAGGTCAAATTTACGGCAATCCACTCTCTGAAGGACTCCTTCATTATCGTCTGCACAGACGACACGGAAGCATCAAAACTTATGGACGACTCTTCAATCAGGACCCTACAAACACAACAATTCACTCTATCCCCGTCTCCATTCTTGAAGTCGAAACTCTCGGTCTTTGTGAAAAGACTGGACAATATGTCACCTCTCTCTCTACTGAAGCACTGAAGACATCTATTGAGGAACAAAACACCTGGGCCTCGGTAGACAGCATCTACAAGATCCCTAACGCCTCATCTATGCTAAAGATTACATTTTCAGACATCTCCATGGCTGCCCAAGCTCTCTCTGACGGTCTGGCCATCTCATATTACCACATTCACCCTAGTCATATAGAACAAGAACGTTTCACATACATCTCCCACTGCTGGACCTGCTACTCCTATAAACACACCACCAAGGACTGCCCCATCAAGGATAAGAAGTTTTGTTCAAAATGTGGGAATGATGGACACGATTTCAGATCCTGCACCATTACTACAGCACCAACTTGTCTTAACTGCAAGGGTAATCATCATACCCTTGCAGCTAAGTGCCCACTCAGGAAAGAAATCATATTGAAGAAAACTAAAGTTCTGAAGAACACCTCCAATTCACCGACATACGCTGCAATAACCAAACCACAAATCGACACCACCAAGACTCTACACGCTAATCTACAGGCACCATCGCCCAGCAACTCCCTCTCTCCACTCCCAGACGGAGATTCCTCCAAGGTGCTGTACTGCATGGTGTATGCACACCTTGCAAACGCAGCAAACCCCGGCACTTTCAACACCACTATTAACGAACTATTCCGTCTGAACAACATGCCAGCCTTCAATTTTCCGGACCCCACACCTTCAGCAGACATCCTCAAGATCCTTCCCAACGTCCTGAACTTTACTGCACCTGCAGACCTGTCTCCTGCCCAAGCAACTGCTCCTGTAACTTCTATAACCACTTCCACCGCTGACAACGTTGATCATGTTGCCTCAACCACCGTCTCCGACCTCTCCCAGCCTGCTGTTACACAACCATTACACCTTACAGCTGCTCCTGTCGACCCTCAGTCACCTGCTACCACCATTGTAGATTCTCCCAATGAATCCACTCCAGAAGAGGAAGATAACGACGACTCCAGTAAACCCTCATGGGAAAACCTTACCTTTTACACTTCTCCTTCAAATACTGACACCATGACCTGTACTGAACTCTACAAAAGCCTCGGTGCTGGAACTTTCAAGTATGCATGTGAATCACCTCTTCACTTCACACTCACCCAAGTTCTTGAGTTCATCAAGCCTCTACGTTTCACCTTCAGTAACAAGGCTAAACTATACCACCTATCTAGGAGCAGCTTCAAAAAATTCGTAAATGGCTCCATTGCTAACCTGCCTCCTCAGTTACTCCTATAATTGATAAATTAGACACATGTGCAACTCTTGGGTATCTTTATTGAGGAAACGTTTCGCCACACAGTTTCTCCTATGTATGGACTGATGAAGCCACTGTGTGGCGAAACGTTTCCTCAATAAAGATACCCAAGAGTTGCACATGTGTCTAATTTATCAACATGTCGGTTCTCTGAACCATTCATCTACAAACCTGTCAGACACTGCAACTTCTTGGGATCTTAATACTTAGGAATTCTTCGCTTGCCTAATTCTTGGGCACAACCTACTTCCACGTTGAACAAATGTGACACCACCTATGACTGCTGCACCTCTCCTGCCATACGGTTTATAAGCTGCTTCTCCGCTCATCTGCCGTATTCTACTCGAGATTGATGGACTGAACACATCGACTCAAGGTTGAGGGACTGATTACCTCATTCTCCTCCTGTTCTTCAAGTTTCTCCTATGTATGGACTGATGAAGCCACTGTGTGGCGAAACGTTTCCTCAATAAAGATACCCAAGAGTTGCACATGTGTCTAATTTATCAACATGTCGGTTCTCTGAACCATTCATCTACACTCCTATAATGCCCATGTGTTTTACCTTCTGATGTGACCTAGCCTGCTGCCAGCTACTCAAGATTTAAGACTTCAACTACCACAAGTTCGATGCAACAATCCCTGCTATTCCTGTTCTCAAGTCTGCCCCACGATCGCCTTAGCTGCTGGGTTAAGCCCTGGCTCTGTTTCTCTGACTAAGAACACTCCTCTCCAGAGCTGTTCTTCATCTGTCCCATCTTCCCTGCTCATCCCATTGGGATCTTACCTGAACTTGTTTGCTTTGCTTTGTCCATAACCCGGCCAGCCGGGCTGTGACATCTACGTTATTAATGAATGCACCAACAATCTCACTGATTAGAGCTTCAAGCAGCATCCCTGGTCTGTGACCTAGCAGCAGGGGCCGACCCATGAAACTGTCTACATGTGGTCTGCAGGTCTAAATATATGGACGGCAGGGACGACATTTCCTGCAAACATGAGAGAGAAGATGCCACACAGGAATAATAATAATTGTAATAATTATTATTAGTAGTAGTAGTAGAGTAATAAATAATAATAATAATAATAATAATAATAATAATAATAATAATAATAATAATAATAATAATAATAATAATAATAATAATAATAAAAATATTATTATTATATTATTATTATTATTATTATTATTATTATTATTATTTATTATTATTATTGTGTATTATTATTATTATTATTATTATTATTATTATTATTATTATTTTTAATATTATTACATAAAAGGCTTGAAGGGAGTACAAGGCAATGTTTCTGTGGTGGATGGTTCATTTTTAAACGAGGAAAATTTAGAATTGTAACGAGAGGAAAGTTTTTCATCAAGTGGGGTGAAGTGGTAGGTGGTGAAACACTTGATGAATACTGATGGTTTGCTGTGAGGGGGGGGAGGGGGGTAGTATTCAGTTATCGGTAGTTATACACTCCTGGCGCATAGCGATAACTGCTTTGAGATTGTATTCGGTTATCAGTAGTTCTACATGTGGTATATTGTAATGGTTGTTCTGAAGGTGCGTTCAGTTTAGGTGATACAAGAACTACTCTTTGAATGACAGGTGTTCTAGCTTGTATAATGCAACATGTGTGGTTTGTATTCGCCTTAATTTCTTGCAAAGGTAAACTGCCAGTCAGATAACCACCAGATATCGTAACGTTGGTTTAAGCAAAAGGACACAAGTGAAAGTTTCACTCTCCAGGAGCTTTGTCAAGCCGTAACGGCTTGATAAAGCTCCTGAAGAGCGAAACGTTCCCACAGTAAAATGTCACATTAGTTGCACTTGTATCCTTTTACTTAACATATTGTTGGTAATTGTACTAACATTAATACAACGTTGATCTAATTCACGCAAGCGATGTTCTCAAGGTGTGTGGCACACACTGTGTGCCAGCATACATCCTGCTCTTTCCCTTTTAATAAACATAGCTGCTCTCTCTAATGCCCTCTCTGCCCCCTTAACCTTCCCTCGCCCTCTGTATTGCCCTCTTACTTTCCATTACCCCCAGTGCCCTCTCCAATGGTGATTTCATTCTTCATAACGTAATTGCCCTGATCCTCACACTCGTCTCAGCTTAACTACGCTATGTACTTTCATCTCACCGGTAAGTCTCACTAGGTGCTTTATATAGCAGGAACCAAGGCCCCGGGGCCCATACAATAGGAGCCAGGCTTCGTGTTCCATACAGCAGGAGCCAGACCCTGGGTTCCATACAGCAGGAGCCAGACCCTGGGTTCCATACAGCAGGAGCCAGACCCTGGGTTTCATACAGCAGGAGCCAGACCCTGGGTTCCATACAGCAGGAACCAGACCCTGGGTTCCATACAACAGGAGCCAGACCCTGGGTTCCATACAGCAGGAACCAGACCCTGGGTTCCATACAACAGGAGCCAGACCCTGGGTTTCATACAGCAGGAGCCAGACCCTGGGTTCCATACAGCAGGAGCCAGACCCTGGGTTCCATACAGCAGGAGCCAGACTCTGGATTCCATACAGCAGGAGCCACACCCTGGGTTCCATACAGCAGGAGCCACACCCTGGGTTCCATACAGCAGGAGCCAGACCCTGAGTTACATACAGCAGGAGCCAGACCCAGGGTTCCATACAGCAGGAGCCAGACCCTGGGTTCCATATAGCAAGAGCCAGGCCCTGGGTTCCATACAGCAGGAGCTAAGCTCCGGGGTCCACACAGCAGGGATCAGGCTCCGGGTTCCATATAGCAGGAGCCAGGTCTAGGGTTCCATACAGCAAAAGCCAGGCCCTGGGGTCCACACAGCAGGAGCCAGACCCTGGGTTCTATACAGCAGAAGCTTGTTATTCTTCCTCTCCCTTCGCCCCGTCCTACTGCTTGATGATTCTGTCATCCTGTCCAGACAGGAAGTCCACCAACAAGAGTGGCACACCTTCAATTTTTCTGATAATTTCGGTATTAACCTGATCGTCTGTTTTTTTCTTCTTTCAGATTCCTCACTGTCCTTCACCCCCTTTCTCTTCTTTCTCTATCTCCACTTTCTTTTTCCTTCATTCTTTCCCTCTTTCTCTTTTTTCACACAATTCTGACCTTGATATATGGACATTTATAATATTAAATACTTAAGAATCTTATTTATTCATCATTAAGCAAAAATTTTACAGGGTACAGGGAAAAACTGTAGCCACCTGTGAGCTACAGGGCGCAGGGCGAAGCTGTAGCCAGCTGTGAGACACAATCACAGGGCGCAGGGTGAAGTCGTAGGCAGCTGTGAGCCACAGTCACAGGGCGCAGGGCGAAGCTGTAGCCAGCTGTGAGACACAGTCACAGGGCGCAGGGTGAGGCTTTAACCAGCTGTGAAACACAATCACAGGGCGCAGGGTGAAACTGTAGCCAGCTGTGAGACAATCACAGGGCGCAGGGTGAAACTGTAGCCAACTGTGAGACACATTCACAGGGCGCAGGGTGAAGCTGTAGCCCGCTGTGAGCCACAGTCACAGGGCGCAGGGTGAAACTGTAGCCAACTGTGAGCCACAGTCAGAGGGTGCAGGGTGAAGCTGTAGCCAGCTGTGAGACAGTCACAGGGCGCAGGGTGAAGCTGTAGCCAGCTGTGAGACAGTCACAGGACGCAGGGTGAAGCTGTAACCAGCTGTGAGACAGTCACAGGGCGCAGGGTGAAGCTGTAGCCAGCTGTGAGACAGTCACAGGGCGCAGGTGAAGCTGTAGCCAGCTGTGAGACAGTCACAGGGCGCAGGGTGAAGCTGTAGCCAGCTGTGAGACAGTCACAGGGCGCAGGGTGAAGCTGTAGCCAGCTGTGAGACAGTCACAGGGCGCAGGGTGAAGCTGTAGCCAGCTGTGAGACAGTCACAGGGCGCAGGGTGAAGCTGTAGCCAGCTGTGAGACAGTCACAGGGCGCAGGGTGAAGCTGTAGCCAGCTGTGAGACAGTCACAGGGCGCAGGGTGAAGCTGTAGCCAGCTGTGAGACAGTCACAGGGCGCAGGGTGAAGCTGTAGCCAGCTCACATTTGCTCATTCCATTTCGTTGAACGAGTAATCATTCTGATGTCCCGAGAACATGTTTTTGATCAGTGTGGAGGGAGGACTGAGTGCTTTCAGAGGCCGGGATGAAGGATGTGGTTACCAGGTTAAGCTGCCAGGATTCCTGATAATGGAAGTGATCCAATTATCTGGCCGGGTGCTGGAGGCAGTAATGCTGGGCGAGGCTGGACAAGCAATGCAATAGAAAAAAAAAAGATGATTTCAATCATTGGCAGCTCGGGTTGCAACTTTTTAGTATCGGCGTTAAGTTAGGTTAGGTAGGTTGAGCTAGTTAAGGTTAGGTTAGTTATGGTTATGTTAGGATAGTTTTTGTCATGTTTGGTTAAGTTAGGGAAGGTTAGGTTGACAACTGAGGTACAGTCTTTTTACGTACTCTCTCTCTCTCTCTCTCTCTCTCTCTCTCTCTCTCTCTCTCTCTCTCTCTCTCTCTCTCTCTCTCTCTCTCTCTCTCTCTCTCTCTCTCTCTCTCTCTCTCTCTCCCTCTCTCACTACAGCTTTATAGGTGCCTTGATGCCGGTGAAGGGCTCTTGATCCTATGACTTTAATCATTACATATAACGATTTATTCTCCCACAACCCTCCCCTCCCGTAACCCTCCCCTCTCACAACACTCTCCTTAAACCTTTCCCTCTCACAACCCTTCCCCCTCCCCATAACCTCTCTTTTGCGTCAACTATTTCTCATAACAAAAATATTGAAGTCTTTACTGAGCGTCAGTGTTTCCTCTAAGGAGTGTACGGGAGGAAAGGTGGGGAGATGAAGGAAGTGGGGAGATGAGGGGAGTGGGGAGATGAAGGAAGTGGGGAGATGAGGGGAGTGGGGAGATAAGGGAAGTGGGGAGATGAGGGGAGTAGGGAGATGAGGGATGTGGGGAGATGAGAGCTGGGGGATGAGTGGAGTGGGGAGATGAGGAAAGTGGGGAGATGAGGGGAGTGGGGAGATGAGGGGAGTGGGGAGATGAGGGAAGTGGGAGATGAGGGGAGTGGGGGAGATGAGCGAAGTGGGGAGATGAAGGAATTGAGGAGATGAGGGAAGTGGGGAGATGAAGGAAGTGGGGAGATGAGAGGAGTGGGGAGAGAAGGAGAGTGGGGAGAGACGGTACACACACTTCAAGTACTTCACAAGTAAACACTAGGATAAAATTTGCCAATAATATGTGATCGAGATCACAAATAAAGAGGAATTAGCAGAGAGGAAATAAAGAACTAAAGGAGGAAATGAAGAGTAAAATAACAATGATGGGATCACTGGAAGGTTAGTAACCACCATCATGGTTCTCCATGGTAATGTTATAACACTCTTACTGAAGGTTAGTAACCACCATCATGGTTCTCCATGGTAATGTTATAACACTCTTACTCTCTATTATTATTATTATTATTATTATTATTATTATTATTATTATTATTATTATTATTATTATTACTGTTTTTTATTATTATTATTATTATTATTATTATTATTATTATTATTATTATATTATTATTATTATTATATTATTATTATTATTATTATTATATTATTATCTTTTATTATTGTTATTATTATTATTATTATTATTATTATTAATTATTATTATTATTATTATTGTTATTATTTATATTAGTTGTTATTATTAGTGGTATTATTGTTATTACTATTATTCATGGGGAAGTGCGAAACTCGCAAGAATCATACAAGGCCTGATCTTTTCTTCATGATTTCCTTCTGCCTTTCTCCTTTGTATGTGCTCTCTTCTCTCCCCTTCTAACAATTTCTCCCTCCCTCCCCTCCTTCTTTTGTTCCCTCCCCCTTCCCTCCTCCGTGAGCCACAAATCGAAGAGTAGCATGAAAAGACTGCATCCATCTCACAGGTTTATGGTAATGTGGGGATCCTTGCTACCATACCTCCTCCTTCCCACAGGTAGTGGGAACCTATACCTGTGTGTGTGTGTGTGTGTGTGTGTGTGTGTGTGTGTGTGTGTGTGTGTGTGTGTGTGTGATGTTACCAGGCAGCTGAGTGATAGGAAGTGTTAGATAAAATATGCATGTTTGGGACAAGTTAAGGCACACCAATATCCACTTAGACTACAATAACTGATTAAACAAGGATCAGTCTTAGGCTCGTTGCTGTTTCTTGTGTGTGAATAACATGACGAGGTGTCCCTGTTTGTAGACGTATAACTGATGAAATTACAAGCGGACGAGGATCAGGTAAGACGTACTGGGCTAAAACAACGACAGTTGTTTACGATATTCAGTGGGTGAAATATAATTAAGTTGCTAATATAACATTATTTGTGTATTGAAAATTGAGAGAGAGGAGGGGAGAGAGAGAGAGAGAGAGAGAGAGAGAGAGAGAGAGAGAGAGAGAGAGAGAGAGAGAGAGAGAGAGAGAGAGAGAGAGAGAGAGAGGGAGAAGAAGTTATCTTAGGTGCCACACCTGTCATACAAGATACGAGCCACGGCCTCAGGTAACCCTTCCTTCTCTCTCCCTTCCAATCACAGTCTGTCTTGAGTGGCGGAGAGACAGTGTAACTTCCCACCAGACAGACTGCACCAATGTTCACATCAGTATTAACGTTTAGTAGTACACAGCTGGCAACCCTGAGGGGCCAGCCACATGCCATACCACCACCAGCAACTACCTTGAAACCAGTCTTGTGTGATACAGAAAATATACACGTGGCTCGAGCTTACAATGGGTAACGTCTCGCTCCTGTGAGAGCTATATCATGTATGACTTGAAGCTCGACACTAAGCGAAACGTTGTCTCTATAAAGGATTGGTGGGGGGGGGGGTTGTTTACTCGAATTGCTTCACATACACAAATAACCCGCACATAGGAGAAAAAAAATTATGACGACGTTTCTGTCTGATTTTGACCATTAACTAGTCACACTAACACACGAAGGTAAAGGAGCCAGTATTTTTACGAGAGGAGCTCAGGGACGGGAGAGAGGCAGGAAAACAAAAGAAAGAGGCTTCTCTCAGTATACATGATGTATCTCCTAACTGTAACAAACCTGTAACCAAACTGTAAACCCGTAGGGAAATTTATTCCTAACAAAAAGTATTTTCTTTTTTTATCTTTACATACGACGCTTTTATTTACAGTATGGTCGGCACTAATTCACGAAATCGTAATAACACACCATGGGAAGTGAGTCGAAAAAAATCCAGGCCAGTGATTTACGCACTGGCCTCGAGTTTTTCGACTCACTTGCCGTGTGTTCGATCCCTACCCGTACCGTCGGCAGTGCTTAAATTTATCCTGGGTAACTGGACCCCGGGATGCTACTCCAATGACGCTGAAAGTGAGCAGAATTTTTTTTATTGATATTTCCGGGACGGTGTTACAGAATCGTATCATTTCAAGCAGTGTCGAAAATCATCACCGCCACCACCTCCACCATAGTCATCACAATCATCATCATCATCGCAGTGGCGTCTTTTTCCCGCTCACCATCTGTTTACCCGCAGTCATCACAATCCCCTTTCCCATCGGAATCAGCCCGTCATCCAACCCCTCGCAGTCATCACTATTCCCCTCATCCCACCCTTTAGACAAAGTTCGTTTTCTTCGTGAAATGACAGTTGGCTACAAACACATTTTCTTTAAAAATCGAGCTAGATCCCCGATATCTTAGTTTTTACTGCTCTAAAAACCCCAGGTCAAGTACGAAAGACCCTTCAAGGGAGACCATTGCAGTAGAGCAAGTAATCAATTGTTTCCGCGATAAGACGCTGTTTACACCCTTTGGGGGTACCCAAGTATAAAATTCGAAATTTTCGCGAGTTGACATTATGGGGTGCCAGGGCTTGAAAACAGATTACGCCGTAGTTACCCCCCACCCCTCTTAGGCTGGGGAAAAACAGCACAAGTTCCCACTAAAACCCCCAGGGTTTGTAAATAAATTTTGGTTGGTTTGTCTTCACCTTTATAGAAGTTCCACCCATTTTTAGATTTTAAAGTTTTTAATAGATTTATAATTAAAATTTTTATTTTTAAAAAGAAGGGCGAGGGAAAAAATATTATAGAAAATTAGTTTGTATCTGGAACATTTCGTTAGTGTTTTGTGTTTATATATATATTTATATATTAAAAATATTATATATATATATATAATATATAATTTATAATTTAATATAATTTTATAAATATATATATAATATATAATATATTATATATATTATCCACTAAACTACACAAAATAAAAATGTGTGTTTCAGGTGGATAATATGGTTTATGAATCATTGTATATTTTTTCTTTCTCTCGTTTTTTTACTAAAATATTACAAATACTGCCCAACAAAAATATAAAACCCCCTTCTCCTTTCTGAGGAGAGAACGAGAGACTACCGCGGGTCCCCCCACCCTAAATAAAAATATTTTTTTTTTTTGCTCTTCTCGGGTTTCTCGACTTCATTAAACGGAGGTAATAACCACCTGATGCCTGCAATTACCTCTGGGGAAGGGCTCTTGATCCAAAGAGCTGAAGTAACTTTATAGTACTTTCTAGGATCAAATCTGTTTACCTCGTTTATCCACTCCGTCACGATGGATCCAACTCTGAGGGTTTAGAGCCTCCAAAATACCCCACAAAAAACACCACACACACACCCCACAACTACACACACACACACACACACACAAAACACACCACACACAACACACACACACACACACACAAAAAGATTAGTGCAGAAGCTGGAGGATCAGGCACACGTAAAAGGAAGGGCACTGCAATGGATAAGGAATACCTGACAGGGAGGGAGCAACGGGGTTTATGGTACGTGAAGAGGTATCACAGTGGGCGCCTGTTACGAGCGGGGGGCCCACAGGGGTCAGTTCTAGGACCAGTGCTATTTTGATATATGTTGAACGACATGATGGAAGAATAGACTCTGAAGTGTCCCTGTTCGCAGATGACGTGAAGTTGATGAGAAGAATTAAATCGGACGAAAGGATGAGGCAGGACTGCAAAGAGACCTGGAGAGGCTGGACATGTGGTCCAGTAACTGGCTCCTCGAATTCAATCCAGCCAAATGCAAAGTCATGAAGATTGGGGAGGGGCAAAGAAGACCGCAGACAGAATATAGGCTAGGTGGACAAAGACTACAGACCTCACTCAGGGAGAAAGACCTTGGGTGACCATAACACCGAGCACATCACCGGAGGCACACATCAACCAAATAACCGCTGCAGCATACGGGCGCCTGGCAAACCTGAGAATAGCGTTCCGATACCTTAATAAGGAATCGTTCAAGACACTGTACACTGTGTATGTTAGACCCATACTGGAGTATGCAGCACCAGTCTGGAACCCACACCTGGTCAAGCACGTCAAGAAGTTAGAGAAAGTACAAAGGTTTGCAACAAGGCTAGTCCCAGAGCTCAAGGAATGTCGTACGAGGAAAGGTTAAGGGAAATCGGACTGACGACACTGGAGGACAGAAGGGTCAGGGGAGACATGATAACGACATACAAGATACTGCGGGGAATAGACAAGGTGGACAGAGATAGGATGTTCCAGAGAGGGGACACAGGGACAAGGGGTCACAACTGGAAGCTGAAGACTCAGACGAGTCACAGGGACGTTAGGAAAGTATTTCTTCAGTCATAGAGTTGTCAGCAAGTGGAATAGCCTAGCAAGTGAAGTAGTGGAGGCAGGAACCATACATAGTTTTAAGAAGAGGTATGACAAAGCTCAGGAAGCAGAGAGAGAGAGGATCCAGTAGCGATCAGTGAAGAGGCGGGGCCAGGAGCTGAGTCTCGACCCCTGCAACCACAATTTAGTGAGTACAATTAGGTGAGTACACACACACACACACACACACACACACACACAC
>NC_069422.1:44659394-44666894 GCF_026875155.1 Cherax quadricarinatus
ACACACACACACACTCTCTCTCTCTCTCTCTCTCTCTCTCTCTCTACTCTCCACACACACACCACACACACACAAACTACACACACACACACACACACACACACACACACACACACACACACACACACACACACACACAACACACACACACACACACACACACACACATACACACACACACATACACACACACACACACACACACAAACACACACACACACACATACAACAGGCCTAGTGTCTAATCGACATGTGCCTAGGACAAAATGGTAACTAACACACACACACACACACACACACACACACACACACACACACACACACACACAAACACACACCTAACAGCGCAACGCTCTCTTTGATGTTTGTAATGTTATTCTCCACCGACTTCAGCCCCTTCCCTGTAGTAATATTGTCTGCTGCCGAGAGAGGAATACGAGAGAGACAGGGAGAGAGGAGAGAGAGAGAGAGAGAGAGAGAGAGAGAGGTGAAAACCAGCAGACCCAGTCCATGCCCAGGCTATCTACAGAGGGTAAAGAAATTCACATGTTATTCGAGAAACGGTTATGGATATTGATATTGAGAGGGACGACTGACGTGGATGGGAGGGAGGCGTGTGCCACACCCACCACAACAACAATACCAGCACTACCGAGGGAGGAGTGTGGCACACCCACCACAACAACAACAACAATACCAGCACTACCGAGGGAGGTGTGTGCCACACCCACCACCACAACAACAGTACCAGCACTAACGAGGGAGGCGTGTGCCACACCCACCACCACAACAACAGTACCAGCACTAACGAGGGAGGCGTGTGCCACACCCACCACCACAACAACAGTACCAGCACTAACGAGGGAGGCGTGTGCAACACCCACCACCACAACAACAACAACAGTACCAGCACTACCGAGGGAGGCGTGTGCCACACCCACCACCACAACAACAGTACCAACACTACCGAGGGAAGCGTGTGCCACACCCACCACCACAACAACAGTACCAACACTACCGAGGGAGGCGTGTGCAACACCCACCACAACAACAACAATACCAGCACTACCGAAGGAGGCGTGTGCCACACCCACCACCACAACAACAGTACCAACACTACCGAGGGAGGCGTGTGCCACATCCACCACCACAACAACAGTATCAACACTACCGAGGGAGGCGTGTGCCACACCCACCACCACAACAACAGCATCAACACTATCGAGGGAGGCGTGTGCCACACCCACCACCACAACAACAGTACCAACACTACCGAGGGAGATGTGTGCCACACCCACCACCACAACAACAGTACCAGCACTACCGAGGGAGGCGTGTGCCACACCCACCACCACAACAACAGTACCAGCACTACCGAGGGAGGCGTGTGCCACACCCACCACCACAACAACAGTACCAGCACTACCGAGGGAGGTGTGTGCCACACCCACCACCACAACAACAATACCAGCACTACCGAGGGAGGCGTGTGCCACACCCACCACCACAACAACAGTACCAGCACTACCACAACTACTTGCTCATCGGGACATTGTTTATTTCCAGAGGTTCCAGAGTGTCTGGTGGCCACTGAACGGACCGTGATGACTATTTTGAAATTTCTGTTTGATTTTTTTAAGGACTGATTATAAATGATGTGATGTTGACAAGCTGTGGGCAAGGTCTCTTATGATGAAAATTAGACACATGGGCACCGTCTGGGTATCTTTATTGTAGACGTTTCGCCATCCAGTGGCTTTGTCAATACAGATTCTAGGACAAAATTTGAATTATATGCAAAACATTAGGTCATCAGACTGATTACGAAACGTCTACAACAGAGATCCCCAGATGCTGCACATGTGTCTGATTGTCATCATGTCGGTATTGTATACCATTCTTGTACAACAAGGAATCTTATGTACAGTTTAGGACATTTGTTTGAGTAAACGTTTCTCCACGTATGGTTTCTCCAGTACATTAGTACTAAGATTGATGAACCTATTCGTGGCGAAACGTTTCCTTTAGTAAATATCTCGAACTCACATTAGTGTTGTTACTTGAAGAAGTGACGGGATCTGGTATTAATAACTTCAAGAATAAGGCTCTTCCAGTGCTATTCAACTCTAATAAAAAACTGTAACCCGATTAGTATTAAAGCGCTTTCCTAAGAGTTTCATAATATATTTTTGACTTAACTGTATCTGTGTGATAAACGGTTTTGGAAACCCACAAGTTGAAGACTGAGACACATATGCAACTTATTGGAATCTTTACTGAAGAAACGTTTCGCCACATAGTGGCTTCATCAGTCCAATACAAAGCAGGAAGGTATAAGGAGAATAGGAGTTTGAGGTAATCAGTCTCTCAGCCTGAGAATCGATGTGTTCAGTCCATCAATCTTGTAGAAAGTACAGCATAGGGTCGTAGAAGTGGCTTATATACTGTAGTCAGGTGAGTGGAAGCAGGAGGAGGCGGGGTCACAGTGGGCCAGAATTGACTAACATATTTAAGGTGATGTTTGACAAGAGATTTGTGTGGTATTAATGTTATTTTGACTTTTTTTTTACTGGAAAATTTTGCTGGCTTTACCGTCAGCATCAAGACATTAATTAGTATATTTTAGGAAAGTTTTAGAAGGTTTTTCACTTTGTGTGTATTCATCTATATGTGGTTGCAGGGGTCGATTCATAGCTCCTGGCCCCGCCTCTTCACTGGTCGATACTAATTCACTCTCTCCCTGCTCCATGAGCTTTATCATACCTCTTCTTAAAACTATGTATAGAACTTGCTTCCACTACTTCACTCTCCAGATTATTCCACTTCCTGACAACTCTAAGGCTAAAAAATACTTCCTAACATCCCTATGATTCATCTGGGCTTTCAGCTTCCAATTTGTCCCCTTGTTCCTATATCCCATCTCTGAAACATTCGAGCCCTCTTCACCTTGTCAATTCCTCTCAGTATTTTATACGTTCTTATCACGTCCTCCCTATCCCTCCTATCCTCTAGTGCAGTGGTTCCCAAACTGGGGGTAAATTACCCCCTGGGGGTAATTTAACCATTTTTGGGGGGTAATGGAGGGGTGACAGAAAAAAAGTTATGAATTCTGAAAATCAAGAAAACAATGCGGTACCCGGTATGAGGATTATTGTTAACTTTGTCTTAGTATATAAAGTTGTAAAGTAAACCTATTATAAGTAAGTAATAAAGTTAAACCAAATAACAATAAACATCAAAAACTAATATACAGTATTAGAAAAGAAGAAATATATAGCTAAGTGTGTGGAAACCCAAAAGTATTTTGACAAGTATGCTTCAGGACAAAAGTCACTCAGTAGCCCAGATCGACCTGTCCAGTACGCGTCACTCACTTCCTGAGGCTGCCTCTATTTCACACTGTCAATTTATCTGTGAGCATCAGCCGAGGTAGACATAAGCTGGTATGTATGTGTACTGCCCTGTGCAGTATATAGTTAGTATTTACCCACTGTTACTGTGAATTTGTAGCTATTATTAATTTTATATATAATGTATGTGTGGTTCTTACGTTTTCAATGGTTTTGCTAGGATTAGCAGAGTATGCGAGGCTGTATACGTTCACGTTTAGCCATATATATCAATAACAACAACATTTTGTGAAAGGGGTAACATGCTTTATGTGGCATGTTAAATTGGGTAACAAGCTGAAAAAGTTTGGGAACCACTGCTCTAGTGTCATCAGGTTGAGTTCCCTTAACTTCTCCTCATAAGACATACCCCTCAGTTCCGGGACTAATCGTGTAACAAGTTTTTTCACTTTCTCCAATTTCGTGACGTGTTTGACTAGGTGAGGATTCTGTACTGGTGCTGCATACTCCAGTATGGGCCTGACGTACACGGTGTACAATGTCGTGAATGACTCCTTACTCAGATGTCTAAACGCTAATCTCAGGTTTGCCAGTCGCCCGTATGCTGCAGCAGTTATTTGATTGATGTGTGCCTCAGGGGACATGTTCGCTATAATGCTTACCCCAAGACCCTTTTCTTTAAGTGACGTTTGCAGCCTTTGATTTTCTAACCTGTACGCAGTCTGCCGTCTTCTGTGTCCTTCCCCAGTCTCCATGACCTTACACTTACTGGGATTAAACTCCAGGAGCCATTTGTCGGACCAGACTTGTAGTCTGTCCAGAATGTGTGTGTGTGTGTGTGTGTGTGTGTGTGTGTGTGTGTGTGTGTGTGTGTGTGTGTGTGTGTGTGTGTGTGTGTGTGTGTGTGTGTTGTGTGTGGTGTGTGTGTGTGTGTGTGTGTGTGTGTGTGTGTGTGTGTGTGTGTGTGTGTGTGTGTGTATGTTTGTAAACATCGAGAGTGAAATAGGGGAGAGAGAATTTCCCGTTAACAATAAAAGCAAGAGGGGTAAAAAAAAAAAGTCCGGCCACAGGGAGTGTGATAAGATAGAACAGCAATATAGGAAGCCAGAGTAACAAGTCCTTTGAAGTCCGTAATGTTATTCTCTGCTGAAGCGCGCAGCTCTCAAGCCTCTAAAAGCATAGGCGAAGTCCCCGGGGGTCCCCTAGGGGATGGGCGAGGTCCGTAGGGGGACTAGGGCCCGAGGAGGGAATGGGCGTACCACGGCCCTAGAGATACAAAGGCTGCGGGGAAGGGGATGCTAGGATAGGGGGCGGGGGGGGAATTACTTGGGTAATAAAACGCCATGAAGGTTTTACACATCAATACGACACTATCTGCGGAAAAATCCGTATTTTGAAAACGTTTCGCCCACACAGTGGCTTTATCAAAGTCAACGCATGGCAAATGCAACATAATGTATGTAGATGAATGGTTCAGAGAACCGACAAGTTGATAAATTAGACACATGTGCAACACTTGGGTATCTTTAATGAGCAAACGTTTCGCCCCACAGTGACTTCATCAATCCATACAGTATATGAAAAAAAAAGATGAGGTAAAGGTAAGCGTAGTCAAGTAATATATAACATTAATGATGTAAAGAATACACAATTAGCTCATTGCTTCCATGTGCTGGATATTTGTGTATTGTTCCAGTCACGGAATTGTGTGTTTTTGTTCTTGTTATAAGGAATTAAAGTGTATACATTACACTTTTAATTCCTCGATACTGATCCCGATAAGCCAACTGCCATCTGTTATACAGTGCCTGGCGGATACAGTGCCACCGAGCCACCACGCTACAAAATAAAGGAACAGTAGCGTGTATTAGGTAAACGGACGCAAGTGCAACTAATGGGACATATTATTGTGGCAACGTTTCGCTCTCCAGGAGCTTTGTCAGGCCGTAACGTTGCCACGATAAAATGTCGCAGTTTTGCACTTGCGTTCCTTCACACAACACGGTCAAGATGCTCTGCTGAGTACGATGGTAATCTTCAGTCATTCCTCAGGTGACTCATGTGGAAATGAGCTGCGCTTAGTGGTCAGTGGTCAGTCAGTGGTCAGTGGTCAGTCAGTGGTCAGTGGTCAGTCGTCAGTGGTCAGTGGTCAGTCGTCAGTGGTCAGTCGTCAGTCGTCACGTGAGGTCACAGACCCTGAGCTGCTTTGGGGATTAGCGTGGACGGTTACAAAGCATGGCTTGCTTCTGCAGTGTTTTAAAAATTGTGGTTGGAGAGTTGAAGGAGGAGATCTTGCTTCTCCAGGAGGAGATTAGGAGGCTGAAGGTCCACCTCAATGGGTCTGGGAGAGAGTGTGAGGTGGCTGGAGTTGTGGGGAATGAGGCTTCTAGCAGTGAGGTGCAGTCTGTCTCTCGCTGTGAGGAGGCTGAAGGTGGGGAGGTAGCAACGGCTACCAGCAGTGAGGTGCAGTCCAGCACCTGCTACAAGTGGCGAGTAGTTCCCAGTAATGGGAGGAAAATCAGAATAAGGAAAGTTAAGAGTGAAGATCTGAAGGTAGGAAATCGCTTCTCTGTTCTTCAGGATGAATGTACTTCAGTGGCCAGTGAAGGTAAGGGTACTACTGCCCCTGCTAACAGAGGTAAGCGCATTCTTGTGGTTGGTGACTCTCAGGTAAGATATATTGACCGTGCTTTTTGTAATAGGAATAAGATGAGAGATAGAGTGTGCTTCCCTGGAGCTGGTGTTGGTGACGTAGTTAACAGGCTGGATAATATCATGTCAGGTAATGGGAACAAGCCCATTATCTGTCTCAGTGCTGGTGGAAATGATATTGGGAAGGGTAGGAGAGAAGAGCTGCTAGATAAGTACAGGTCAGCTATAGATTTCATTAAGTCTAAGGGAGGGGTCCCAATCATATGTAGCATCTTGCCTAGAAGGGGAGTAGGAAATGAATGGTTGTCTAGGGCAATTGGTGTAAATTGCTGGCTAGACAGATACTGCAAGGAACTTGCAATCCCATTCATTGACAACTGGAACAACTTTTATGGCAAACATGATATGTATGCAAGGGATGGGGTACATCTCTCTGGGGCTGGGGTGGTAGCACTTGCAAACTCAATTGAGAAGGCCATTGGTGAAATGCCTATGATTTTAAACTGATAGAAGATAGAGGTATGGGTGTGTGTGGGAAACAAGCAGGTTGCAACACTAGGGTTGGAAACAGTAAATGTATAAAAGGCATTCAGCATGAAGTTATAAATAAAGACAGTAGATCAGGTCAGCAAACAAACGGGGACAGCAGAGGGCAGCAAGGGACTAGCTCCTTTAAGGTTTACTATACTAATAGCAGGAGTGTAAGAAATAAGATACATGAGCTAAGATTAATTGCAAGTGCAGGAAACATAGATATTATTGCTATAACAGAGACCTGGCTCAATCTGAAAGATAGAGAGATGCCCTCTGAATGTCACATACAAGGCTATAAATTATTCCACACTGACAGGGTCAGCAGGAAGGGTGGTGGAGTAGCGATGTATGTCAGAGACAATTTAAATTGTTGTGTTAGACAAGATATAAAATTAGAAGCGTCAGCCACTGAATCTGTTTGGTTACAGCTTCTCGAGGGCCGAGAAAAACTAATTTTGGGTGTGATTTACAGGGCCCCAAATCTTGATAGGGAATGCAGTAAACTTCTATGGGACGAAATTCGTAAGGCATCTACATACGAAAATGTGCTAATGGGAGATTTCAACTATAGACAGATTGACTGGAGCAATTTGACAGGAAATTTAGAGTCAGGTGACTTTCTTGATACGATCCAGGATTGTTTTTTAAAACAGTTTGTGACAGAGCCAACTAGGGGCAATAACCTCCTTGACTTGGTTCTTGCCAGTAGGGAAACACTAATTAATAATCTTGAGGTTAATGATGAGCTTGGGGAAAGTGATCACAAATCACTCAGTTTTAATATATCATGGAATTCCCCTAATAATGGCAATCAAGTCTCTGTCCCTGACTTTCGCTTGGCTGATTTCATAGGACTGAAAAATTACTTAGGTGGGCTGAACTGGAATGACCTGACTAAGGGTCAGGTAGGTGGTAATGGTTGCCGATATGACGCTTTCCAGGGCATAGTTCTAGCTGCTCAGTC
>NC_069422.1:44671894-44696894 GCF_026875155.1 Cherax quadricarinatus
GTAGTCCCAATTTTTAAAAGAGGGGACAAACAAGAAGTACTAAACTATAGATCAGTGTCACTGACGTGTATAGTATGCAGAGTCATGGAGACGTCTAAAGTATGCAAAGTCATGGAGAAGATTAACAGGAGAAGAGTGGTGGAACAGCTAGAAAGAAATGAGCTTATCAACAATAGCCAACACGGTTTAAGGGACGGGAAATTCTGTGTCACAAACCTTCTGGAGTTCTATGACAGGGTGACAGCAGTAACACAAGAGAGAGAGAGGGGTGGGTAGATTGCATTTTCTTGGACTGCAAGAAGGCGTTTGACACAGTTCCACACGAGAGATTAATGCAAAACCTGGAGGACCAGCCAGGGATAACAGGGAAGGCACTACAATGGATCAGGGAATACCTGTCAGGAAGACAGCATCAAGTCATTGTACACGGCGAGATGTCAGAGTGGGCACTTGTGACGAGTGGGGTTCCACAGGGATCAGTCCGAGGACCGGTGTTGTTTCTGGTATTTGTGAACGACATGACGGAAGGAATAGACTCCGAAGTGTCCCTGTTTGCAGATGATGTGAAGTTGATGAGAAGAATTCAATCGGACGAGGACCAGGAAGAACTACAAAGGGATTTGGACAGGCTGCAGACCTGGTCCAGCAATTGGCTCCCTGGAGTTCAATCCCACCAAGTGCAAAGTCATGAAGATTGGGGAAGGGCAAAGAAGACTGCAGACGGAGTACAGTCTAGGGGGACAGAGAGTACAAACCTCACTCAAGGAAAAAGATCTTGGGGTGAGTATAACACCAGGCACATCTCCTGAGGAGCACATCAACCAAATAACTGCTGCAGCATATGGGCGCCTAGCAAACCTAAGAACAGCCATCTTAATAACTAATCGTTCAGGACCCTGTACACTGTGTATGTTAGGCCCATATAGGAGTATGCGGCACCAGTTTAGAATCCACATCTAGCCAAGCACGTAAAGAAACTAGAGAAAGTGCAAAGGTTTGCAGCAAGACTAGTCGCAGAGCTGAGGAGAGGTTAAGGAAAATCGACCTGACGACACTGGAGGATAGAAGAGATAGGGGTCACATGATAACGACATATAAAATACTGAGAGGAATTGACAAGGTGGACAGATACAGAATGTTCCAGAGATGGGACAGAGCAACAAGGGGACAGTTGGAAATTGAAGACACAGATGAATTACAGGGATGTTAGGAAGTATTTCTTCAGTCACAGAGTAGTCAGGAAGTGAAATAGTTTGGGAATCGATGTAGTGGAGGCAGGAACCATACATAGCTTTAAGCAGAGGTATGATAAAGGTCATGGTTCAGGGAGAGTGACCTAGTAGCGACCAGTGAAGAGGCGGGGCCAGGAGCTATGCTCAACCCCTGCAACCACAAAAAGGTGAGTACAACTAGGTGAGGTGAGTACACACACACAGTCAAAAAACAATGGTGAGGAAGGAGCAAGTGTTCACAAAATAAAATAATTATCTAGATAACAGAGACATTTTCAACAAAAAAAATACTTTATATAAAAAAAGGCAACGTTTCGCTCAAGAAAAGCTGTTAAATCAAGGGTGAAACGTTGTTTTCACCAAGGTTTTTTCCCTGTTCAAAATGCCTTTCATTATTCATGTTTAACGGCACACTGCTCTCCCACCTAAATTTTTAATATGTACTTGATGCAGAGCCATATTCAGTTTCCATATAATTTTTTTATCCAGCATTTTTTTTCTGAAGCCCATGTAGCAGGCGTGGATATCTTTATTCAGATATATTATGGATGTAGAGAACGCAGCTGTGTGTGTCCTTATTTAGCAGTATTTTTGTTCCATTTCTTCCTCACATTTCCGCCAACCACGGCGAGAGTAATTTGTACTGAGAACTTAATAATGCTCAGATGACTCCACTGTACGTAGTGAGCTTCAGAATTTACACACACACACACACACACACAGGGTGTGGACGGGAAATCCTGTGTCATAAACCTACTGGAGTTCTATGACATGGTGACAGCAGTAAAACAAGAGAGAGAGGGGTGGGTAGATTGCATATTCTTGGATTGCAAGAAGGCGTTTGACACAGTTCCACACAAGAGATTAGTGCAAAAACCGGAGGACCAAGCAGGGATAATGGGGAAGGCACTACAATGGATCAGGGAATACTTGTCAGGAAGACAGCAGCGAGTCATGGTACGTGGTGAGGTGTCAGAGTGGGCACCTGTGACCAGCGGGGTCCCACAGGGGTCAGTCCTAGGACCAGTGCTGTTTCTGGTATTTGTGAACGACATGACGGAAGGAATAGACTCTGAGGTGTCCCTGTTTGCAGATGACGTGAAGTTGATGAGAAGAATTCACTCGATCGAAGACCAGGCAGAACTACGAAGGGATCTGGACAGGCTGCAGACCTGGTCCAGCAATTGGCTCCTGGGAGTTCAATCCCACCAAGTGCAAAGTCATGAAGATTGGGGAAGGGCAAAGAAGACCGCAGACGGAGTACAGTCTAGGGGGTCAGAGAGTACAAACCTCACTCAAGGAAAAAGATTTTGGGGTGAGTATAACACCAGGCACATCTCCTGAAGCGCACATCAACCAAATAACGGCTCCAGCATATGGGCGCCTAGCAAACCTCAGAACAGCATTCTGACACCTTACTAAGGAATCGTTCAGGACCCTGTACACCGTGTACGTTAGGCCCATATTGGAGTATGCGGCACCAGTTTGGAACCCACACCTAGCCAAGCACGTAAAGAAACTAGAGAAAGTGCAAAGGTTTGTAACAAGACTAGTCCCAGAGCTAAGAGGCTAAGGGAAATCAATCTGACGACACTGGAGGACAGGAGAGATAGGGGGGACATGATAACGACATACAAAATACTGAGAGGAATTGGCAAGGTGGACAAAGACAGGATGTTCCAGAGATTGGACACATTAACAAGGGGACACAGTTGGAAGTTGAAGACACAGATGAATCACAGGGATGTTAGGAAGTATTTCTTCAGCCACAGAGCAGTCAGTAAGTGGAATAGTTTGGGAAGCAATGTAGTGGAGGCAGGATCCATACATAGCTTTAAGCAGAGGTATGATAACGCTCACGGTTCAGGGAGAGTGACCTAGTAGCGATCAGTGAAGAGGCGGGGGCCAGGAGCTTGGACTCGACCCCTGCAACCTCAACTAGGTGAGTACAACTAGGTGAGTACACACACACATACACAACCACACACACCACACACACACACACACACACACACACACACACACATACACACACACACACACACACACCACACACACACACACACACACATACACACACACACACACACACACACACACACACACACACACACACACACACACACACACACACACACACACACACACACACACACACACACACACACATACACACACACACACACACACACACACACACACACATACACACACACACACACACCCCACCCCACACACACACACACACACACACATACACACACACACACACACACACACACACACACACACACACACACACACATACACACACACACACACACACACACACACACACACACACACACATACACACACACGCAGGCAGGCACATCTCCTGAAGCGCACATCAACCAAATAACTGCTGCAGCATATGGGCGCCTAGCAAACCTCAGAACAGCATTCCGACATCTTAATAAGGAATCGTTCAGGACCCTGTACACCGTATACGTTAGGCCCATATTGGAGTATGCGGCACCAGTTTGGAACCCACACCTAGCCAAGCACGTAAAGAAACTAGAGAAAGTGCAAAGGTTTGCAACAAGACTAGTCCCAGAGCTAAGAGGTATGTCCTACGAGGAGAGGTTAAGGGAAATCAACCTGACGACACTGGAGGACAGGAGAGATAGGGGGGACATGATAACGACATACAAAATACTGAGAGGAATTGACAAGGTGGACAAAGACAGGATGTTCCAGAGATTGGACACAGTAACAAGGGGACACAGTTGGAAGCTGAAGACACAGATGAATCACAGGGATGTTAGGAAGTATTTCTTCAGCCACAGAGTAGTCAGTAAGTGGAATAGTTTGGGAAGCGATGTAGTGGAGGCAGGATCCATACATAGCTTTAAGCAGAGGTATGATAAAGCTCACGGCTCGGGGAGAGTGACCTAGTAGCGATCAGTGAAGAGGCGGGGCCAGGAGCTCGGACTCGGCCCCCGCAACCTCAACTAGGTGAGTACAACTAGGTGAGTACACACACACACACACACACACACACACACACACACACACACACACACACACACACACACACACACACACACACACACACACGCACACACACACACACACACAACACATACACACACACACACACACACACACACACACACACACACACATACACACACACACACACACACACACACACACACACACACACATTCAGTAACTTTACATATATCAACAGTGTGTTGCTACTCTATATGCTATGAAGAGTTGTACAAGAATGGGATACAATACCGACAAGATGAACATGTGCAACATCTGGGTATCTCTCTTGCAGACGTTTCGCCATCCAGTGGCTTTATGTCCTAGATTTGTATTGATAAAGCCACTGGATAGCGAAACGTCTTCAATAAAGATACCCAGATGTTGTACATGTGTCTTAATTTTTATGATATGAAGAATAAAAAAGCTCGGTTGCAGGACTGGAACAATACACCAATAACCTGCACATGGGAGACTAATATTCATGACGACGTTTTGGTCCGGCTTGGAATATTAATTAGTCACTCTTGCAACATGTTTCCCTGTCACTTTCCATAACACTGGATACGTTACACACACACACACAATGTTGAAACCTGTCAGATGGAACTGTGAGGCTTCAGTAGTAAAAGGAGCATATCGTGAAGTGTTCCATTAAAGATTTGTTACTTGCAACAGGAACTTTATTGGTTCCCTTCCAGGAGAGCTGGAGTTACTATTACTTTCAAATTACCATCTCTCAGGATGGTCCATATTATAAACATGGGGAAGGGAGAAATAATGAAAATAACAAAGTACAACGAAGCAGAGTGTGGGAAGGAGATGAGGACACACGGACACAAGAGAGCTTTGTCACATTAAAGGCCCATTGTTGTCCTTGTACTCAGAGTCCTCTAGTAATCTACTACGAGGGTTACATGCACAGGAAAGAGGACTATGTAGATTCTGTTCCACAATGTACTTTATATATGTAGATTTTATTATTCTGCAATACACTTTATAATATATACTGGCTCTTTCACTCTTTTGTGTTATTGTGACTTTGTAATTGGTCCAAGTCAGACCCAAACGTCGTTGTAAGTTTTCCTCTCCTGTGTGCGGATTATTTGTATTGTTCCAGTCACGGAATTGTGTCTTTTTTTTTTTCTTTTTTTTTTGTAATATATTCCTTTTGCTGAAGATCACTGAAGAATATGCTAGAAATTCATATAATATTAATCTGCTTTTGAAAAAAATACGCCCATATATTTTGAGTGTCCTAAATTGATTAAAGGTAAATTATAGCAAACAATATATACGTAGAACTAAACACATGTATAACATGTATAACATGTGTAACATGTGTAACATGTGTAACATGTGTAGTCACTTCATCAACCACTGCCTTTATGAAACTATATAATGTATATTTATGTAGACTCATATTGTTCCTTGTAGGTTCTGATTCTAAGGTTTGTCGTATACTTGTAAGTTCCTACATTACCGTCCACAGGAGGGACGGTAATGTACACCGGTGTTTTTAATGTCATACTGGTTAGTATGACATCGTATGACAGAGTTTTTACCTGTACTGAGTATGCTCGTTGCTTTTTTTTTTTTTAGTTTTTTATTTTATCCTTGTTTTTATGTTCTGTTTTATATGTATGTATTTTTTATGCATATCTATGAGAGCTGAGTGACCTACCCGATCAAAATGTTTCTTAAATGTTTCGACTACTACTACTATTTCAGTACTACTACTACTACAGTACTATTTTTATTACAGTAATGCTGCTACTACAGTATTACTACTACAGTACTACTGCTAGATTACATAAGATTTCGTTCGGATTTTTAACCCCGGAGGGTTAGCCACCCAGGATAACCCAAAAAAGTCAGTGCGTCATCGAGGACTGTCTAACTTATTTCCATTGTGGTCCTCAATCTTGTCCCCCAGGATGCCACCCACACCAGTCGACTAACACCCAGGTACCTATTTGCTGCTAGGTGAACAGGACAACAGGTGTAAGGAAACGTGTCGAAATATTTCCATCCGCCGGGAATCGAACCCGGGCCCTCCGTGTGTGAAGCGGGAGCTTCAGCCACCAAGCCATCGGCGCTGGTACTACTGCTACTACAGTACAGTAATATCTCTCTGGTGGTTGTACACTGGTGCTTGTACACTGGTGGATGTACACTAATGGTTGTACACTGGTAGTTGTACACTGATGGTTGTACACTGTTGGATGTACACTGGTTGTACACTCTTGCTTGAACACTGGTGGATGTGCATTAATGGTTGTACACTGGTTGTACACTGGTGGTTGTACACTGGTGACTTTACACTGGTGGGTTTACACTAATGGTTGTACACAGGTGGTTGTACACTGGTGGGTGTACACTGATGGTTTTGCACTGGTGGCTTTGCAATGGTAATTGTACACTGGTGGGTGCACACTAATGGTTGTACACAGGTGGTTGTACACTGATGATAGTACGCTGATGGTTGTACACGGTGGTGTACACTGGTGGTTGTACACTGGTGGGTCTACACTGGTGGTTGTACACTGGTGGGTCTACACTGGTGGTTGTACACTGGTGGGTCTACACTGGTGGATGTACACTGGTGGGTGTACACTGGTGGTTGTACACTGGTGGGTCTACACTGGTGGTTGTACACTGCTGGGTCTACACTGGTGGATGTACACTGGTGGGTGTACACTGGTGGGTGTACACCAGTGGTTGTACACTGGTGGTTGCACAGTGATGACTGTACATTGATGGTTGTATACTGGTGACTGTACATTGATGGTTGTATACTGGTGAGTGTACACTGGTGAGTGTACACTGGTGAGTGTACACTGGTGAGTGTACACTGGTGAGTGTACACTGGTGAGTGTACACTGGTGAGTGTACACTGGTGAGTGTAAAACTGGGGGGGATGTACCGGTGAGTGTACACGGGTTGAGTTGTACACGGTTTTAGTGAAACAGGGTGAGTGTAACTGGTTAGTGTACACTGGTGAGTGTACACTGGTGAGTGTACACTGGTGAGTGTACACTGGTGAGTGTACACTGGTGAGTGTACACAACACGCGGGGCCTTGATGTACTGCAGATTTTGATCAACACAAAGAGGATGTGGGATCATTAGTGAATAATTTATTTAATTGTGAATTTTTAGGCCTACGCTCAAGTGTAGATGAGCACCAATTTCCTTCCCCTCCACGCCCACTCCACGCCCACTCCACGCCCACTCCATACCTCCTCCACATCCCCTCCAATGCCGCCAGCGTTTAATCCTAGTCACAAAAAATCTTTCTATGATCTGGTGGCAAAAAAAGATAGATAGATAGATAGATAGATAGATAGATAGATAGATAGAGAGAGAGAGAGAGAGAGAGAGAGAGAGAGAGAGAGAGAGAGAGAGAGAGAGAGAGAGAGAGAGAGAGAACTTGACAAAAGGAACTTGACAGACAGGGCCACCTGTTTAGAGACCTGTTCTCAGAACAAACCAGCAGGATCTCTGAATTGGTGAACACTCTCACACGTCACCCACTTAGCTACTCCTATCCCAGCCCAGCAGGTGGGATTGTGCCTTATACAAGACCACAGACTTACATCCCTGCAGCTGCCTCAGTACCCTACCTCTCTCAAGGGCAGGCACCTTACATTCCCTACACACCCACCACCTCAAGCTGACCACTTCATCATGAGGAGCCAGTCTATCAGCATCCTGTCGGCCAACTTTTAGGGGTTTCATTACTAATGTTGGAAAAGCTCACACATGGGTTTTGTGAACACTCGACGTCCCGACATGATAGCTGTTGTTGAAACATTTTTGGATGACAGGACTCCAGAAAATTTTGCAAAAAATTGCTGGCTACACCTAAAGGATGAAAAGAAAACAGGCAAGGGCAAGGAGGAGGTGTTGCTGTGTGCTTCTCTAAAAGTGTTCATGCCAGCACATTGATGTTGCCACCCCTACACATCTTGAAATGAGTTCTTCAAGCTCTGTATAAACACTGTACCTCTGTACTAGCATGTGCAATGTACAGACCTCAGTGGCAACATGCAGACCCTATCAATTCCTAATGGAAAATATTGCCCCTTCTGCTACAACACAATTGTCACATATTATAATTTTTGGGTGACCTCAACCAGCACCTTTATACGAAGGATTTGATGAACCTTCTTGCAGTGTTTGACATGAGAAACTTTGTTGTTTTCCCCTTTCTCATATCTCTGGCTCCTCCCTTGACCCAGTAGTGGTGATTCTGGCAGAAGGCATAGTAAATTGTCAACCCCTCGGCTATGTTGGATCGTCTGCCCAAAAGGGCTGTTTTTACGACACTTAAGATCCCAACAGAACGAGGTGAGGAGTCCACACGCACAACCTGGCTATGGGAAAGAGGTAATTGGCCAGCCCTTTGCTCTGAGCTCGCCACCACCGACTGGAATGCTCTTCTCCAAGGGGATGTTGACAACCAAGTGAAAGCCTTCACTGGACACATCCTTAACCCTTCCTCACCGGCAATATGTGACGAAGCCTACAGATCAGCCATGGTTTGGCTTTCGTTGTAGAGAGGCTGCTACTGCTAAGTACAAAGCATGGCGAAGGTAAAAAGAGACATCCAAACCACCTATAACGGGAACTTGCACATGCAAGCCTGTAGGCATATGGGTGATGCTAAAAAGTGGGCCTTACTAAATGGGGGGGTGGACACTAAAAGAAAGTTAGCATTAGGTAGGGTAGGCTCCAAAAACCTGGTGGTCCCTGGTAAAGGGAAACAGACAAGGTTATCTGCCTGATGAACTTATTCCACCTCTAAAATCGACAGGATGGGACCACCTCTACTAGTATCAAGAGAAGGCGACCTCTTGCTGAACACTTTGCTACCAAAATGCAAGTTCCTGATCCAGCAAGGGACCCTCCTTGGCTAGCTGCAAGAACTGTGTCAAAACTGTCAGTGGTGACAATAAGGCGGGAGGAGGTGCTTTTCCTACTTAAATCGCTTGCCCAAAGAAAAGGCTGTGGGCCCAGACAAGTTGAGCCAAAGATTGTTGAGAATGTGCAGACCAGCTAGCAGCACCTCTAACTCGCATCTTTCAGCACTGCTAGTACAGTGTAAATGGCCCTTTCTATGGAAAAGGCAAAGTTAGTCCCTTTCACAAAAAGAAGGCAGAGCAGAAATCAGCAACTACAGACCAGTGTCACTCCTGTCAATCACTGGTAAGATCCTTGGGACAATAATCTCAAGACAAATGACAGAGTTTTTGACTACCACTCACTACTTTGTGATCGTCAATATGGCTTCGGGAAAAGGGTTTTACTCTGCTGCTGATTGTTGTTAAACCCTCTCCACTAAGTGGCACCAGTCACTGGATGAATCCAAAGTCAGCTGTGTGGTAGCACTGGACATTGCTGGCGTTTTCGACCGGGTTGTGGCACCAGGGCCTCTTAGCAAAACTTCAAGCACTGGAATTGCGGGCTCTACGCTATGTCTCCTCAGTGATTACCTTCATGGTAGATCTCTAAGTGTAGTTCTCAAATGGAATGGAATCAGCAAGACATCCTATTGGGGCAAGTGTTCCACAAGGAAGCGTGCTGGGTCCATTGTTATGGAATTTTCTACTTCAACGACCTTCTTCATCTCATCCCAGAATCCATGCATATGCAGACGACTGTACACTGACATTCACTTATCCAAGAAAGAAATACCAGCTGCTCTAAGCTACATCAATCACAGCTGAAAGCTATATCAGCTTGGGGAAATAGATGGCAAGTAACATTTGCACCTAGAGAAAACGCAAATGATGATCGTCTCTAGGCACCATGTGGTAATGCGGGTGCAGTAGTAAGATGAAGGGGAGGATGTTGGCACCTGGAGAAGAAGTTGATATCCTTGGGGTGAAATTTGACCCCCAACTAACCATGAAGAACCATGTTGTAAATCTTGCAAACAAGGCGCCGGGAAAACTTACGCACTTCGCCGTATCTCGCATCTGCTTGACAGTAGGGGTTCAAGATCCTGTACGAGGCACAAGTACGCTCAAACCTTGAGTATGCTCCACTTTCTTGGTTTGCCTCCCCCCTCCCCCTCTCATCTGCGACTGCTTGACAGAGTAGAGAACAGAGCAAGACGTCTCATCTCTCGCCTGGACCCATCTTGGATAGATCTGTCACTTCAGCAGGCCTTCAACATAGGAGGGATGTGGGGGGCCTTACTGTTATGTACAAGGCCAATATTGTCAAAATACCACACTTGGATCCACTTCGGGGACAGCATGAAACAAGCTTTTATGCCACAGACGGCAAAAAGCAGCAACTTCACTCTGGCTGTACCCTTCTCAGAACATCACCCCAATCTGAGATCATACATCCCCAGGATGACTCGAGTATGGAACACATTCGTACAGCATAATGATGTCAACGAGATAAAAGTCAGTTGATCAAATGAAATGCTGGCCCACAGATGGCTCCAACTTCATCCTTTTCCCCTACTTGTATGTCTCATAACAAAAAAATGCTTTCAAATGAGCTGATGTAGGTAACAGCTCTAGCTTCCCAAATAAAGTTAGGAATCCTTAACCTGTAAATAGCTGTCAATAAAGCTGGGGACCCTTTAAACCTTGTCAAACCCTGTGTAAAAAAAAAAAAAAAAAAAAAAAAAAAAAAAAAAAAAAAAAAGGAAGAGAAAGAGAGAGAGAGAGAGAGACTTTTGGAAAAACTGTAAGCAGTAGAAGTCAGTGACTGTGTTCTACGCAGAGTGTCTTGTTGACAGAGTCTTCTACAGATGACGGTGTCTCAAAACATCGTTGGATACTCACATATCTTCATATCAATACACAGTGTACAATAACAAGTTGCATAAGACACACGAGCAACACTTGGGTATCTCTAACCTGAAACCTTCATCTGAAACACTCTCTTAATGCATTATCTTTTCCTTTCTTATATTGTAGTAGTTCCTGTTTGTTTTTCTGGTCATTTCCAGTGTCATAATTTCGCAACAAATGTTGTTTGCCTTGTACGTTGTTCACAACTAGTGTTTCCGGATAATGATTCTCCACTGCTGTTTTCAACTCCACAACTTATCAGTATTACCATTTCTAGAAATACTTCTATTAATGATAGTGCTAATTTATGCTACTGTTACTTCTACATCTGGTTCGTTTAAAAAAAGTATTACTACTAATACTACTATTATTATTACTACTAACACTACTACTACTACTATTGCTACTAACACTACTACTACTACTACTGTGACTACTAACACTACTACTACTACTGTGACTACTAACACTACTGCTATTACTACTACTACTACTACTACTACTACTACTACTGTTACTACTAATACCACTACTACTATTACTACTAACACTACTACTCCCACTACTACTACTGCTATTAGATTACTAACACTACTACTACTACTACTACTGTTACTACTAATACCACTACTACTATTACTACTAACACTACAACTCCTACTACTACTACTGCTATTATGATTACTAACACTACTACTACTACTATTATTACTAATGCTACTACTACTGATACTACTATTACTACTACTGCTACTACGATTTCAATTGCTATTATTATTATTATTATTATTATTATTATTATTATTATTATTATTATTATTATTTTATTTAGTAATTTTATTTATCATAAGCTTTGAAGCTTTGCCTGAGTGCTCCTACTTGTCTGACTATTTCATTATATTTTTATTGTTTATTGTTCCGGTAATATTGTGTTTTATTCACCTCATACCTTCAACAATTAAAAATCTTTTAACTATATTTTGCTATGTATATTTTTAATTTTTATTTTTTATTGCTATTGACGTGTTTATGTAGGAACTATGAGGGGGGTTAACGCCCCCGCGACCCGGTCCATAACCAGGTCTCAGGGTAGATCAGGGACTGATCCACCAGGTTGTTACTTTTGGCCGGACGCAATCCAGCGTACGAACCACAGCCCGACTGGTCAGGTACTGATTTAAGACATCTGTCCAGTTCCCTCTTGAAGATAACCAGGAGTCCGTTGGCGGGGGCAAGGGTGGCGGGTGGGGATTTTGACTGGGGCTGGAGGGGGGGGGGTGAGACCACCACAGAACTTGAAGTTGTGGAAAAGTTGACCTAAGTTGCGTAGAGGGAACGTGAGAGCAACTTTGGGGGATAGAGGAAAAAATAAAAGGAAATTGGCGTTAACAATAAAGATTCATTAACGCGCTTCACTACTTTACTTTTTTTTACTAACTTTTCCAAAAGCGAATCTTTCTTTGAAGTCTGTCGAGGGAAAAAAAAAGTTTTTTGAATTCGCTCCGGCTAACCATCCACCACTTTTTTTTCCCTTTCTCTCTGATAATTATGGAACTTTTAATGGGAAACTCTATTTAAAAATATTAATGATCAGCGTAGCTTTGATGTTGAACGAGTGTCTGTGGGTGAGAGAGACACTTGTGGCTGCTTGAGTGTGATCTTGACCACTCCGGGGCCAGGCAGGTCCTGAGTGGTCATAGATTCAGGTACTACTGGTGTTGTTGTTCCTGTTGGGACCTGTCAGGTACTGCTGGTGTTGTTGGTTTTTCTTCCCTCCTGTTGGGACCTGCCAGGTACTGTTGTTGTTGTTCCTGTTTCCCTCCTACTGGGACCTGCCAGGTACTACTGGTGTTGTTGTTCCTGTTGGGACCTGCCAGGTACTACTGGTGTTGCTGTTCCTGTTGGGACCTGCCAGGTACTACTGGTGTTGTTGTTCCTGTTGGGACCTGCCAGGTACTACTGGTGTTGCTGTTCCTGCTTCCCTCCTGCTGGGATCTGTCAGGTACTACTGGCGTTGTTGTTCCTGCTTTCCTCCTGCTGGGACCTGCCAGGTACTGTTGATCTTGTTCTTGCTTCCCTCCTGCTGGGAACTGCCAGGTACTGTTAATCTTGTTGTTCCTATTTCCCTCCTGCTGGGATCTGCCAGGTACTACTGGTGTTGTTGTTATTGCTTCCCTCCCGCTGGGACCTGCTAGGTACTGCTGGTCTTGTTATTGCTGCTTCTTTCCTGTTGGGACCTGCCAGGTACTGCTGGTCTTGTTGCTCCTGCTGTGACCTGCCAGGTACTGCTGGTTTAGCTAGGTATCCCCGGAGAAAAAGTACATCAAAGATCTGGCTGCGAGTCTTTTCCTTCTGTTGATTTTCCAAAGTGATACCCTCAGCACTCCTCGTCTGCTTGGCTTCTAACTTTCAGTGCTCCTGGATCTTAAATGACGTTCCTGAGTGCTACTGAGCTGTGCACGTAGCACACCATATTTTATTATTTACTTCCTGTCTTTCCACCTTTTTATTTTTACCTTTCTCTCAGTAGTATCAGTTACCAGTAGTGTCATAGTGACTCATACCAACCATTACTGATTTTACCCAGTTCCAGCATACGAACCCCACACGACATTTCCACTTACATCATTTCCTCCCCAAATCCCAGCCTCATTTCCCTAGTTTATCCCAGACTACTTGCCAGAAATCATCCGTACTCCACACTTTTTTTTTCCATCCTATTCCACCCGTTCTTTCTATTTCAGCGCAAGGGCTTGTGGTGTCTCGATCCTTACGTCCACCAATAAGCAGAGAATCCTCCCATCTCTCTAGACATGAGGTACAAAACAAGTGTAAGAAAGATATGATCACTTCCCCCCCAAAAAACGACATGAGCGAGAATTTCTTTCGTCGTAAATCTAATCATCAAATAACTTGCACATTCAAGGAGTGAAATCCAATAAAGGCCTGGCTTTCAACTCTCAGCCAGAGCTACACGTGTCGTAGGTATGCTCCCTCATGTGCCTTGATGTAGTGCTGGGGAGAGAGAGAGAGAGAGAGAGAGAGAGAGAGAGAGAGAGAGAGAGAGGAGCGAGAGGAGAATAAGAGTGGTGGTAGAAGGGTGAGAGGAACATTTTTTATTAGGGATAGGATACATCATCAGTGAGTTGTTACAGGGGATGAAGCGAGATGAATGACAGAGAGAGAGAGAGAGAGAGAGAGAGAGAGGGGAGAGAGAGAGAGAGAGAGAGAGAGAGAGAGGTAGAGAGAGAGAAGAGGAGAGAGAAGGTAAAAGAAGATTAAAAAAAAAAAAAACGGAAGGCAAAGTACGGTATATTTGCTTCACATGGGGACTCACACTACTTGGACTCGAGATTGGAATACCACGCTTTATACACGAGAAAGTCTTGGTTAGAGTAAAAAGCGAGAAGTTGAAGAGAGAGACTAAAATATATTCTTCCCCCCCCCCCCAGGGATGTCGCGACCCCCCTCCCCCCAGTCGAAACCCTTCCCGAAATTTTGCACAAGTTTCATATCACCCAGCAACTCTGCAAAAATGTTTAAATGAGACCCGCTTGTTGATTTAGCGTGAAAATGGTTTGACACACCTATGACACTCCTGGTATTGAAATGTGAGTTATTATCATTTTTATTATTATTATTATTATTATTATTATTATTATTATTATTATTATTATTATTATTATTATTATTATTATTATTGGATTTAGTCCTAATTTAAGCTTTCCGATTTTCGTGCCTCTGCTGCTATTAAGAATTATTTTACATTCAGAGGAAAATTCTAAAACCAGAAGAGTGGCGCAGTTGCTGGGGAGTGAGAGATAATGTTTGATGAAGCAATTTGAAGTGCAGCTACAATTTCTAAACTTAAGAACTTTTCACCAGTATCAAGACACTTAAGGACGACTGTTAGGAAACTTTACACCTGTACTATATTTTGATGGCGATTAATTGCCATTAAATGCGGTAAAGGAAAGATGCGTGCAAAGACAAATTTCTTGAAATACTGTTGGACTTGGCTTTCTGTCTCGTGAACGTGGAAGACGCTCGGTAAATCTTCAAAATGAGCCATTGTTCATTATGTTCAACGTACCGGGCGATTGTCACCGGCAGGTGGAACAGTGGCTGAAATGAAAGCCAATGAGAAAGTGGAACACTGTATATGCGGGTCCCTCCTGTACTGGTGTCTTTACTTTCATGTTTATGTGTGATCATTCTTATTCCTGCAGTGTTTCCTTGCCAGTTTAGGAGGTCCGGTTTGCGAATGGAAATCAGAGGTAGTTGACTGGTTGGTTAATGGAGGTGAAAGGATGTTAACCTCACGTGAATTATTAGTTATGCAGGTAACCTGTACGCCATCAGTCAGGAATACTTTAATCCCCCCAAAATACGGTCGAAGAAAACTTTCTGTGAATACACTTGAGAGACACATCTCGCGGTGTGCAGTTATCCTGTCCATGAATTCCGGATCTGTTAACATAAAAAGTTAGGTACATGCAAAACCTTAGCGAATTTATATTATATAGCAATTTTAGAGTGGTAGAGTAGATCTTTACTGCCACAAGATATTTGCAGTTCAAATCAGTTTAGTATAATGTAAGTAAAATATGATTTTTTCCTTTTGTGTTAAAAACACAAGAGCAGATTTGTTCATAATTTAGTAATGTTAACTCTTCATAGCATTTACATGTAATGGGTTTAAATGTCAAAGGTTCAAATAACGTACAGTCAACAACGGACAGTAACAGGCTGATAGACAAGTTATTCTAGGAACAACGTTCAGCTGTGCAGAGCCACTAAACGAACTGCTGCTTAAGATGGACTCAACAGCACCACTAAAGTAACTGCTGCATAATACTAGACTATACAGCAGCACTAAACCAGCTGCTGCATAACATTGCAACGCAATAACCTACAAAATGAATCCTGTTAAAAAAAAAAAAAAAAACGGGGAACCGTTACTGAGATTATCAACACTTGACCGAATTTAATTTGGGGATACTGCAAAGGAAAACCATTTGGATGATTGATTCCTTATAACAGCTCTCAATACCTCAGTGGTTATTCAAACATCTTTTGAATTTGTGTATTATGTGGCTTCACAAAGGTAATCATTGGTGAGTATTGAACCCCAGCGAAGGGGTTTTTTTGGGGGAAACAAAAGGAAAGGTAGACTTTAAGCAGTGTGTGGGAGGAGAAGTCAGTCCTAGAGGCAAAAATATTGTACTGAGATCCCAAAAGGGGGGGGGGGGGGGGGGGAATTTCCCAGTTTTAAAACGTTTGCATGGATGAGCTAGAGTTGGGGTTCCCTGTGTTTTAGAAAGAGCTTGCGTGTTTTTGGGCCCCGTTTTTGTGTGCAGCTTAACATAACACACCCCCACACCAATTTTTTCCCTCTCTCTTTTTCTTCTCTCTCTTTTCCCTTTCCCAAGGGAAGGGTTTGAAAGTGCGTAGTGACGGAGGGGGTTCCCAAGACGAAAATTTGGGTTCAAATTTTTAAAATCATTTGAAAGTGTGCGCCGCGAAGTGTGGGATTTTTTTTTTTTTTTTTTTTTTTTTTTACAGGGTTTGACAAGGTTAAGGACCCCTAGCTTTATTGAAAAAGTATTTTAACAGGTTAAGGTTTTCCCAAACCTTTTTTGGAAGCAAAGACCCTGTTCCTACACCCAGCTCTTTTAAAAGCTTTTTTTATTGTTATGAGACTACAATTTAGGGAACGGGAAATGAAGTTGGACCATTGGGGGGGCCGCTTTTTATTTGATAACGGGACTTTATCTCTTTTGCCTATTATGTTTTTTTCGAATGTTTTTCCCCATACTCGAGTCTCCGGGTTTATGATTCAGGGGATTGTTTTTGGGAAAAGGAAGGGTAAAAGGCCAGAGTGAAGTTGCTGTTTTTTTGCCGTTTGGGGCAAAAAAGTTTGGGTTTCCGCTGCCCCTCAAAGTGGATCCAATTTGGGTATTTGACTTTTTGGCCCTTGTACATAACAGTAAGGCCACCCACATCCCTCCTATGTGAAGGCTCTGCTGAAATGACAGATCTATCTAGGATGGGTCCAGGCGAGAGATGAGACGTCTTGCTCTGTTCTCTACTCTGTCAAGCAGTCGCAGATGAGAGGGGGGGGGGGGGGGGGGCAGGCAAACCAAGAAAGTGGAGCATACTCAAGGTGTGAGCGTACTTGTGCCTCGTACAGAATCTTGCAACCCCTACTGTCAAGCAGATGGGAGATACGGCGAAGTGCTGTAAGCTTCTTGGCTGCCTTGTTTGCAAGATTTACAACACGGTTCTTCATGGTTAGTTTGGAGTCAAATTTCACCCCAAGGATATCAACTTCTTCTCCAGGTGCCAACATCGTCCCATTCATCTCTTTCTCTCTCTCTCTCTCTCTCTCTCTCTCTCTCTCTCTCTCTCTCTCTCTCTCTCTCTCTCTCTCTCTCTCTCTCTCTCTCTCTCTCTCTCTGTCTATCTATCTATCTCGTAACCTACTCATATTTTGGTATCTATAAAACTTATTGTAAATGTAGTAAATAATATAGTGGTGAAAATATACGAGTACTCAAAATATAATACAGACATCTAATAAATACTTTATTCATTATTATTTCTTATATATATATATATATATATATATATATATATATATATATATTATATATATATTATATATATATATATATATATATATATATATATATATATATATTTATATATATATATATAATGTCGTGCCGAATAAGTAAAACTTGTGATTTTGGCTTAAATAGCAACGCTCTTGTTGCCATATAGGACAAGCGAAAATTTCTGTATACAATAATTTCGCAAAAATCATTGTGAACCTAACGAAAAATATATTTCATTGTGTTTGTTTATTATTAAATTATTGTAAACTTTTATAAAATATATTTGGTTGGATTAAGCTAAATTAAACTGCGCTTTTTATAATAAGGTTAGGTAAGTTTCCTAAGGTTCTTTTGGTACAAAATCATTAATTTTTATATTAACATAAATGAAAAAATATATCTTTAAATGTATAAGAGAAGATTTTACAAAGAACTTAATTTTAAATGGGTTCATGACGTCTTAACCCAGAGGACCACCCAATTCTACAAGAACCAAGCACCCAGCCACGCTAGATGTGTTACTATTGGTCCGAGGACATACGGAGGTTCGAATCCTTGGGTAGCACAGTGTTGTTATTGATCAATACCACTTGTTAGTGGTTACATTATATATATTATATATATATATATATATATATATATATATTTATATATATATATATAATATTTATATTATATATATATATATATATATGCTGTCGTAGGTAGTACACCAAACAGGGATGAGAATGAAATTAGCTTGAAAGTTCCCACACCTCCGTATGTCCTCGGACCAAGAGTAACACACCTAGCTTGGCTGGGTGCTTGGTTCTTGTAGAATTGTCTTGTATTTGTATTTGTCACGAGTTTTTTTACTTTAACTCAGACAGTAACTCTGAGGCCTAAATGGAACGCTTTAGCTATTCAAATGAGTATTAATTTTCATTATACATTCGAGTCAGCTCCTGCTGTTCTCTTCTTACCCAGATAAAACGTAGAGGTATCCCTGGAGTACTCACCTTTACACACGACTTAATTTTCTTTGTTATGTTAATTGTTGGGAAAGTCTAGTCTCTCCAGTGCATAAAATTTTTCAGATGAATATGTAGGGGACGGGCACACAGATGAAGAATATTTGTCTTCCAACACCTTAGTGGGTAAGATTAAAAAACAATCTCGAATTTAAATTCTTCAGGAAAATGTTTGATGTGAGGTGTTCATCCACATTTGTTCATACTCAAGGAATTATACGCCGAGAACCGAGTTTCTGCGTATATGGGTTTGGAATTGGCTTTAATATCTGTTGTAGGGCTAAGTTGTATGACCCTCGTGGGTTTAGCACTTAGTTTTGATTGTAATAATACCTTGGGCTTAAATTTTTGTTTACTGATGGTGTAAATGTAATATGTAGTCTTCACTAACCTCATGAATGTGAATAAGATGTTTTGCCGTCTTAAGATGTCTAATGGAGAGACATTTCACTCCGGGAACATTACCAATTAATACTAAGATTAACTGACTCTCAGATTTATATTTTGCTGCCGAAGCAGCTAGCTTATTGTGCACACCATATCCATCCTGTGGACGGTAACGAAAGAGCATATGGATGCACAAAAGACCTAGGAACTAGGCCCCAAACAGGGTTTACAGGAGTGCATCTGGATTTTTATCTACAGTTCACTCTCATGTGAGGAGAAATCGGGGATGTGTGGATAAGACGAAAAATATCGCCTAAGAAGAGTGTCTACATTCCTAGAAACACGCCGGACTTCACCCAGCAGCAGAGCGCTTGATGGCGAAGGTGAGAGTAGCAGCATTCGGGTTGGAGTCAATACTCGTAGAAATAAAGCGGGTCTTATATAATGGTCATGGGAGGGAGAGGCGAGATAGAGCGGGGCGGGGCTTCCTACTCATCAGAAAAGTATCTAGGCGGGGTAGAATTTAGCAAACACTTCCGAAAGGATGCAGCGAGAGATGTGGGTGATTAATGATGGCAGCCAATGTTGGAGATTCCAGACAACTACGTTTACGTAGATTTTCTTCACTGATGATAAATCTGGCCTCTGAGGTACAGCTATATCAAAGTAAACAATCTCACCGGGAAAAATTCGTCATTAGTTCCTGGTGTAAACTGTTTAGTGTAGGGTCAGCGAGATCAAGAGGAAAATGGGCTTATAATCACGCAGAGGAAGTAAAACTTGGAGTGATGATTGATTTAGAAAAGAATTTTGTGCGTCAGAGAGAGTGGGAGATTTTTTAAACAAAATTAGGTTTACCCGCAGTGTGCGGCTGTCGTGCTCTACAGTGGGAACAAAAGGCAGCTATATCTTCTGATCATACTCCTTCACACATGATGAGTTTCATACATGAAGTAATGTAATCTGTTAGCCCTGAGGTGGGAGTCTTAATTAGGGCGAAGTGGCTGTCGTCAGTCATTCTACTGTGAGTTTAGTAGCTTCTGCAGCTTAGAGGTTTCGTTCCAACAGAGCTAGAATTACTGATGGGCAATTACCATCTCTCAGGATGATCTATCCCCCCAGAGAGGATACCCCCTTACGTGTGAGGAAGACTTGTTTCATGGGACTGAACTTCAATATAATGAATGCTCTGGTGTCATCTGCAGAAAGAGCCTATTTCTCCAGGAAGGTCGTTTGCATATCTTAAAGAATCTCTGGGTCCATGGACTGACCCTCTTAAGATTAATTTTATTGCATCTCCCTCACAGTAACTGGGTTTGGTTTAATATTTATTCAATGCAGTGTCTTCCCGGCCATTCAGACCTGCCCTTCTAGATATGTTGTTATTCATCTAGGCGACCATGCCAAGAGGATCCTCGTGAGCTACCTATTTGTAGTTACCTATGGCAGCCACAGGAGCAAAACTGTGCTCGTGCTCTCCAGTCTTCGGTAATTTTTCATCACATATTTGTTTAAATTTCCAATGGTTGTAGACCTTACTACCTCCTCTTTTGAATCACTTTCCAATTCCTTTTAAAAATCCCTTTGAAAGCCCTTTATAACCCTCTCTTAAATCTCGAGCGAGCGCGCGCGAGCGTGTGTGTGTGTGTGTGTGTGTGTGTGTGTGTGTGTGTGTGTGTGTGAATATATAAATATATTTCATATATATTCTTAATGTTTTCTGCGTCATATCTCTGTGAATATTCGTGAGCGAATAAGAACATTTTATTCTTTCTCGAAACTACCAAAAAATATACAAATCTGCCCCAGGAGAATAAAAATGCTCGTGAAAGTCGTGGAAATGTGAGACAGTTAAGATAACACTATTGTTTTACGTTAATAACTGTTTTGCTAAAATATTTTTTCTCCCCTTTTAGGAAGGCACATAGAAGGGTTCTTGATCCGGGGAATACAGAGCTACCCTCTCCTTCCTTGGATCAAACCCGAGTACCTCTCATTTTCCAGGTGATATGTGATCCTGCAGGATTAATGCTTACCCAAGAATATCGTAATAATAATCGTGACAATAAAAAATAATAATATATAAAACTTTCAACACATAATTGCCATTAAAAATTTATTTATGTTGACCTGTGCATATTTTTTTTTTCTGTTGAAAGCGACCCAAACAAAAATCTTAGTTATTTGATCATCTGTTTTCAAATTCTGTTTGATGTAGAATTTAATGCTCGTGAATCTTTGAAAGAATATTGGCAGAGGAGAGCGAGAAATTGCAACATGATTTTTATCCCTGGATCTGGCCGATTTTCGGAGACCATCCAATAAATATCATTTTATTGGTAAGACGCTGATTGCAGAGGAGTCTTTATTGAGCAACTTTTTGGGGGGATACGGTACCATTTTATTAAGAGCATTAACTAATATGTAAGTGTATTTGTGTTATGTTCAATAATAACTTACATGGAGACACAAATACAGGTTAATTGGTGTGTATATTTCGATACCTTTCTGTGATCCTCTTTTGTCTGCATGTTGGGTATTACTGAGCACTGACAAGTGCTCAGTTACACTTTAGTTATCCATGAAGTGTTACTGTATACTGACGAGTATGTGAATAAGACACATTATGAGGTGTTGGGCGTTTTACTGAGAAAACCTCTCTCTCTCTCTCTCTCTCTCTCTCTCTCTCTCTCTCTCTCTCTCTCTCTCTCTCTCTCTCCTCTCTCTCTCTCTCTCTCTGTCTCTCCTCTCTCTCTCCCTCTCTCTCTGTCCTCTCTCTCTTCTCTCTCTCTCTTCTTCTTCTCTCTCCTCTCTTCTCTCTCTCTTCTCTCTCTCTCCTCTCTCTCTCTGTTTCCTCTCTGTCTCTGTCTCTCTCTCTCTCTCTCTCTCTCTCTCTCTCTCTCTCTCTCTCTCTCTCTCTCTCTCTCTCTCTCTCTCTCTTCTCCTCTCTCTCTCTCTCTCTCTCTCATTGCACATGGACGATTATCACTAAACTTGTACTCCCCTGGGAGTAATTCAGTTTGCCACACGAACTGGCTTGCTCAGAATCTAATTACAGTAATGAAGGCGATCGTAAAGGTAATTTTTATTTAGTGCTGCAAGGAAGTACGCCTCACCTTGCCGCCTGGTCTTATACATTGTTTATTATACAAGCAAACAAAAAAATTGTGCGTCAATAGACCATACATCTTATGTGTGTGTGTGTGTGTGTGAGAGAGAGAGAGAGAGAGAGAGAGAGAGAGAGAGAGAGAGAGTGGGGGGGGGAAGAGGGGAAGGTAAGGAAATTTAATTGCCAGTGATCAGCATTCCTGGGATCCTTCAGGCACCCAATAAGCATGGCAGAATATGCGATGAGACGCATCAATACTGTCTCTCACATCCATAAACTCTCACCTGAGGGCGCTAGTGATAGTATACCTGGTTAAAAGCGTCTACCTCCCTAACCTTAAAATTTTGTCCACCAAGAAGGAATCTTCTCCTCTGTAATTTTTTAACGATGAGATTATTATTATTATTATTATTATTATTATTATTATTATTACTATTATTATTATTATTATTATTATTATTAGTAGTAGTAGTAGTAGTAGTAGTAGTAGTAGTAGTAGTAATAGTAGTAGTAGTAGTAACAGTAGTAGTAGAAGCCGCAGTTATCGCTTATAGCAATCATCGTTTGTGTTATCGCAAAGTAGCGATCGTTATCGCAATCAGTGCTTTTTGTCCTATTGCGGTTATCGTTTCTGTTGCCACAGTCATTATCTTTGTTATCGCAATTGTCTGTGTTATCGCAGTTATCCTTTGTATCATCGCAGTTATGGTTTGCGTTATCGTAGTTATCGCTTGCGTTATCGCAATTATCGTTTGCATTATTAGTTATCGTTTGTGTCATCGTAATTATCGCTTCGTTATCGAAATTATCCTTTGCATTATTGCAGTTATCTTTGTATCATCGTAATTATCGCTTGCGTTATCGCAATTATCGTTTGTTATTGTAATTATCACTTGTGTTATGCATATAGTTTTATCATTACTGTTTGTGTTACAGTCACGATTACTGTATTTTACTGCTGCTTATTATTTCTCTCAAAGGTGAGTTCTCTTAAGACTTTATTAGGCAGCGTCTCGCTCAAATGTGAGCTCTTTCAGCACTTTATTATACAATGCTTCACTCAAAGGTAATTTTTTAAAGTAGTGACTTCAAAAAGCTGACCTTTGAGGGAAACGTTGTGCCATGAAAGCTTAACATCTTTGCTTCACTGGATCACTTAAGGCTCCTACGAAAACTTGTTTCCATTTACTGTGGTCGTTTGTAACTTTGACTTTGTACCTCAGTGTTTGTCATCCGTCGAGGACACGGCAAATTTCCAAGAATATATAAACCAAGTTTTCCGATGGGCAACGGACAACAATAAGATGTTCAATGAAGACAAATTCCAACTACTCCGTTATTGAAAACTGGAGGAAATAATAACTAGGACTGAGTATACTACAAACTCTAATCACACAATAGAGCGGAAAAGTAATGTGAAGGACCTGGGTGTAGTAATGTCCGAAGACCTCACCTTCAAGGACCACAACAATGCCACTATCACATCTGCGAGGAAACTGATAGGATGGATAATGAGAACATTCAAGACAAGAGATGCTAAGCCAATGATCCTTTTTAAATCATTTGTTTTCTCTAGGCTGGAATACTGCTGTACATTAACATCCCCATTCAAGGAAGGTGAAATTGCAGACCTAGAGAATGTACAGAGAACTTTTACTGCACGTATAAGTTCCACCAAACACCTTAACTACTGGGAACGCCTGGAAGCACTTGACTTGTACTTATTGGAGTGCAGGCGAGAGAGATACCATAATCTACACCTGGAAGATTCTGGAGGGTCTGGTTCCTAGTCTACCCACAGAAATCACTCCCTACGAAAGCAAAAGACTTGGCCGGCGATGCAACATATCCCCAGTGAAAAGTAGGGGAGTCACTGATACGCTAAGAGAAAACAATGAGTGTCCGGGGCCCAAGACTGTTCAATAGCCTCTCACCAGCCATAAGGGGAATTACCAATAAGCCCTTGGTTATCTTCAAGAGGGAGCTGGACAGATACCTAAAGTCGGTGCCGGATCAGCCGGGCTGTGGTTCGTACGTTGGACAACTTGCGACCAGCAGTAACGACCTCGTTGATCAGGCCCTGATCCACCGGGAGGCCTGGTCGTGGACCGGGGCCGCGGGGGCGTTGATCCCCGGAATGTCCTCCAGGTAGACTCCAGGTAGGCTTGTGTGTGTGTGTGTGTGTGTGTGTGTGTGTGTGTGTGTGTGTGTGTGTGTGTGTGTGTGTGTGTGTGTGTGTGTGTGTGTGTGTGTGTGTCTGTGTGTGTGTGTGTGTGTGTGTGTGTGTGTGTATTCAATTGTACTCACCTAATTGTGGTTGCAGGGGCCGAGACTCAGCTCCTGACCCCGCCTCTTCACTGATCGCTACTAGGTCCTCTCACTCTCCTTCCTGAGCTTTGTCATACCTCGTCTTCAAGCTATGTATGGTTCCTGCCTCCATAATAACATAAGTGCTCTCGTGCTGGGGGAAAGTGCTCTCGTGGATCGAGTCATGGCTCACAGACAGGAAGCAGAGAGTGTCCATAAATGGGGTTAAATCCGAGTGGGGATCTGTAACAAGTGGCGTCCCACAGGGATCAGTCTTGGGCCCGTTGTTGTTTATAATATATATCAATGATCTTGATGAGGGAATTACTAGTGAAATGAGCAAATTCGCCGATGACACAAAGATAGGTAGGATAATTGATTCAAACGTAGATGTTATGGAACTTCAGGAAGATTTAGACAAACTCAGTACCTGGTCAGCAAGTGGCAGATGCAGTTCAATGTAGATAAATGCAAGGTTTTGA
>NC_069422.1:44701894-44774394 GCF_026875155.1 Cherax quadricarinatus
GGAAGTGTTAGTGGAAAAGCTAGCCATGTGTTAGGGGGTGGAGGAGGGGAGTGAAGGAGCCAATTTGTGGCTGTGGAAAGGAAAGGATGTGTGGTGGTGAGGATGGTGGGAGAGGTGGGGATTGTGGGAGAGGTGGGGATTGTGGGAGAGGTGGGGATGGTCGAGATGTCTTGTATGATACTCAGGCTGGGATACGAAGGCAGGTTGGAGAACGTACTGCACGACGGTTGTGAGTTTCGGTCTTGAGAAAATTTTAGTTAGAGCGAAATGTTGTCCGAATAAAGGTTTGTGGTGCATGGTAAGAGGGATAGTTGGGTCTCCTTGAGGGCTGGGGAGAGGACGGAGGATGTTTGATGTTTATTCTTGGGTTGGGTGTGTGTGTGTGTGTACTCACCTATTTGTACTCACCTATTTGTGGTTGCAGGGGTCGATTCACAGCTCCTGGCCCCGCCTCTTCGTGTGGTGTGTGTGTGTGTGTGTGTGTGTGTGTGTGTGGTGTGTGTGTGTGTGTGTGGTGTGTGTGTGTGTACTCACCTAGTTGTACTCACCTAGTTGAGGTGGCGGGGGTCGAGTCCGAGCTCCTGGCCCCGCCTCTTCACTGAAACGCTACTAGGTCACTCTCCCCCAGCCGTGAGCTTTATCATACCTCTGCTTAAAGCTATGTATGGATCCTGCCTCCACTACATCGCTTCCCAAACTATTCCACTTACTGACTACTCTGTGGCTGAAGAAATACTTCCTAACATCCTGTGATTCTCTGTGTCTTTAGCTTCCAACTGTGTCCCCTTGTTGCTGTGTCCAAACTCTGGAACATCCTGTCTTTGTCCACCTTGTCAATTCCCCTCAGTATTTTGTATGTCGTTATCATGTCCCCCCTATCTCTCCTGTCCTCCAGTGTCGTCAGGTTGATTTCCCTTAACCTCTCCTCGTAGGACATACCTCTTAGCTCTGGGACTAGTCTTGTTGCAAACCTTTGCACTTTCTCTAGTTTCTTTACGTGCTTGGCTAGGTGTGGGTTCCAAACTGGTGCCGTGTGTGTGTGTGTGTGTGTGTGTGTGTGTGTCTGTCTGTCTGTCTGTAAAAAAAACATTGAAACACTCAGTAATAAACATTCTTCCATCAAGAATGAATTTTTCTCATTAACCAAACTGTGAGTAAAAAATATTACAGCTTAAACGCTGCCTGCTAGCAGATCCGCATCTTGTTATGACAGCAAAGTTAGCCAATTGCCTGAATACACAGCAATGCAAATGTCAATTACGAGATTCAGACCAGCGTTAACGTTAATTAAACCTTGGGGAAACACCTCAATAACATACAGTTAAGGCTAAATTGGCCTATGAATTGTGAATACGATGCCAGTCGAATTTTGGCTTTTATTATAGCGCTGCTAATCCCGTGTTTATGTTCAAATTCTTCGGAGAAATCTCAAGTTTGTATTACTCTTATTGCAGCCATGGCGTTCTTGCATAATTCTGAGGTCTTGATCTGTCCGCGGACTCTGTCAAACGTTGTGGACGCACACAGCAAAATAATAGGGATGGTGATAGGTTCTACGGAGTACGTTAGCAGCCGGACGAGGGAGTGATACGGGTGTGACAGTTTGAGGCACATTTAACCGCCCACTCGACAGGTTGGAATGGGAAGGAATACCTGGAGTTTACCTGGAGAGAGTTCCGGGGTCAACGCCCCCGCGGCCCGGTCTGTGACCAGGCCTCATGGTGGATCAGGGCCTGATCAACCAGGCTGTTACTGTTGGCTGCATGCAATCCAACGTACGAACCACATCCCGGCTGGTCAGGTACCGACTTTAGGCGCTTGTCCAGTGCCTGCTTGAAGACAGCCAGGGGTCTATTGGTAAGGCAGTTGAACTCTAATCACACAATAGAGCGGAAAAGTAATGTGAAGGACATGGGTGTGGTAATGTCCGAAGACCTCACATTCAAGGACCACAACAATGCCACTATCACATCTGCTAGGAAACTGATAGGATTGATAATTAGAACATTCAAGGCAAGAGATGCTAAGCCAATGATCCTTTTTAAATCACTTGTTCTCTCTAGGCCGGAATACTGCTGTACATTAACATCCCCATTCAAGGAAGGTGAAATTGCAGACCTAAAGAATGTACAGAGAACCTTTACTGCACGTATAAGTTCCATCAAACACCTTAACCACTGGGAACGCCTGGAAGCACTTGACTTGTACTTACTGGAGTGCAGGCGAGAGAGATATATCATAATCTACACCTGGAAGATTCTGGAGGGACTGGTCCCTAATATGCACACAGCAATCACTCTCTACGAAAGCAAAAGACTTGGCAGGCGATGCAACATACCCCCAGTGAAAAGCAGCTGCGTCACTGTACACTAAGAGAAAACGCAATAAGTGTCCGGGGCCCATGACTGTTCGACAGCCTCCCACCAACAGTAAGGGGCATTACCGATGAACAACTGGTTGTCTTAAAGAGGGAGCTGGACATACCTAAAGACGGTGCCGGATTAGCTGGGCTGTGGTTCGTATGTTAGACTGCGTGCGGCCAGCAGTAACAGCCTCGTTGATCAGGTCCTGATCCACCGGGAGGCCTGGTCGTGGACCGGGCCTCGGGGGCGCTGATCCCCGGAATGCCCTCCAGGTAGGTTAATAAACGCAACAACGGAAGGTTGAGAGAAGCCGTGACGGAAGATCAATAAAAGCCGTGACGGAAGATCAATAAAAGCCGTGACGGAAGATCAATAAAAGCTATGACGAGAAAATTAAAAAAAAATAGTAATGAATGAAGGATATAAACGTTCCGTCAATGTATCTTTCAAAACTTGTGTACCATTGTATACAATATATTATATATTTGCATATATAGTGTATATGTCAAAGGACGGGATGCCGGAAGGGGTAGTACCTGGGATATACCTGGAGGGGGTTTCAGGGGTCATCGCCCCCGAGGCCTGGTCCGTGACCAGACCTCGTGGTAGGTCAGGGCCTGATCAACTAGGTTGTTTCTGCTGGCAGCACGTAAATCGACGAGGCGCAGATTGTGCATCATTAGGTCATTTGAGAGACAATCGAGTTCCTCGGCAGTTTGCAGTACGTACTTTACCATTCCCCAGGATGCTACCCACACAGTCGACTAACGCCCAGGTACCTTTTTACTGAAGGTTCACAGGGCCAGTGGGTGTGAGGAGACTCGCCCATATGTCTCGACCTACCCAGTACCTGGAGAGAGAGTTTACCTGGAGAGAGTTTCGGGGGTCAACGCCCCCGCGGCCCGGTCTGTGACCAGGCTACCTGACAAGTACAATATATAAACAGCTTCGAGGAGAAATCTCAATATTTTTCCTCGAAGCCATTCTGTTAAGGGACGTTAGAACAACTATTTTTTATTTTTCGTCAGATTTCTATCATTGTTGGTGCACAAGACGAAGTATTTTCTCTATTTACTGTAAATATTTGTCAATAAGATATCCCAAACAACAACTGAAAGAAGAAGGATTTACTGAAAATGCCCTTTGGCAGGAGGGTAACCCTATATGGCACGACGTAAGGTTGTTTGGGCACTTGGTACCCAGAGAACAATGCTTACTTACTTAATACGAATTTTTGGTATTGCACTTTCCTCTAAATATCTTATCTTTATTCCACAAAAAAAATAAAGTTTGTTAGCTCTTAGACTTTTGCAAAATATCTGCCCTTTACTCCCACATAAATCCCAAAATATCTGGAATATTTTCAAAAGTGCATCACTAAAAATAAGAACAGTCATTACTTTACAGTTTCTGTGAATATTATTCCACTTAATTAAGTAGTAAAGGCTTAGTTAAGGGAAATAAGTCAATAAGTTACTTCCGAGATATAGGCCTGGAACGCGGGTCGGTCCCTCCGTCTCGAAATTTTTTTTCCCGCGACAATCGCGTTTGTTTCAGTGCTTTCCTTAGTAAACTGGTGTTCTAGCGCAGTTACTGCTTAAAAATACCGTTTTCTCTTACTCAAGGCCAAAGAATACGACATGAAGAGGAGGGGAAATGATTTTATATATCGAATATTGCTGGTGGACTCTCGCCATATTATGACCTATTTTATTCAGTCTAGAGTATATAACATGTTTGTATGTTATTTATAGTGTTTATTATATCATATTAGATCAATTCTGATAGATAAATAAGCCGAAGAGTTGATATAAGAGTAATAATGAAGTGATTTCTCCTGCCTCTCTCCAGAGCGGGAATACTCTTTTATGATGCCAAATCGTCAATTTTTATATTAGAAAGAATAATGCAAGAAATAGCGAGAAAAAAACAAGGAAAAAATTCCAAAAAATATACGGGTTGAGAGCAGACGTGCTACATACATCGCCGTCACCATACCTGATATAAATTACTATAATTCCTTATAGAAACGTCGTCAACTAGGTGAGATGCCTGCAGGATTAACTGCAGGCATGTAGGAAGCTCAGTGGGGCGCTGAGTGCCGTGCCCTTAGTGAGGCGATGCTTTACGCCTGAGGAGCACACGGAGGTACCCACCGTGCATGTGGGTATCTTTAGCAAGATCCCTCTTGTGGGCTCCTGCATCTATGCCTTGAAGCGCTCGGCCGAGCTTAGGTACGCCCTGCCAGGTCATTGTCAACCTCGCAGTGGCCTCTTGAGGAATTTTATTGGCGTGTTGAGCTTCGTAGCCTTTGTCCTCGTTCAAATGACGTGTCAGCCTCCTCGTCAGAAATGTGCAGAGGTTCGAGTGTAGCTTTTAAAGACTCCACCGTCGTCATCAGCGTTGCCTCCTCAAGATACTTGACTGGGAAGACGACGACAAGTGGTCTACCGGCGACCTTTCAGAGGACGACGTCAGCAGCTTGCCGTCTGACTGGGAAGACGACAACAAGTGGTCTGCCATCGACCTTTTAGAGGACGACGTTACAGAGGCACCTGTCGACCATGACCTTCCACAGGCAACTGCCGGCGACCATACAGAGGATGTTGGTCGCAAACTAATTGAAAGTTCCGTTGTATTGGTAAGGGCTAAGGAACCACGTTCCCCTAAACTCTTCTTTCGTTGCCACCGCGAAATTCGCGTAGAAGGGCCGATGGGATTCTCCCGGTATGTTATACGCATAAACATAAATCGCTATGACGAGTGCAGAAGGGAGACAGCCAGGTGTGTGATCACAGTGGATATCGAACAGAGGCAGCCCTGGATTAGAGAGTCTGATATGTTAGTTGACTGCTTGATTGACCGTCTCGCTAACCTGTGAGATGCGAGTGATGCTGTAATGACCAGGGCTCTTCAAGACCAGCTGAGGCAGGTGTACGCCTGCGTCATGCCTCATATGCTAGAGTGTTCCCCCATGACGGTGGTTTTCCACGAGGGTTGTGTGTCTCACCTGCCCTACACCCGTTCAGAGGCTAGTGGGACCTACAGACAACACACGACGCCCAGCAGTACAGTGATGTCATCCAGCGATACAGAGACGACCCTCACCTCTTGTAGGATCTTGTAGATCTCAATCTCCCTGACAACTTGAGGGAGTACTACCATGAGGGTGTACTACCATGTACACCCACTTTGTCAGTAATTCATTTTTCATTGACAGTGATGTAAAAAAATATTTTTGGACCAAACCTAACTTAAACATCCCTCCTAACTTAACCTAATTTTAGCTTTGGCTGTAATTAACGAAAAAATTTAAGTTTTTAATTTTAAGGCTTTTGAGAGCCGAACTAATACGAAAAAGGAATTTGGGGATATTGTGTTATTAGTTTTTAGTAAGCTTTGTTAAGAAGGCCGGAACCTAAAGTCTGCTGAAAGAAGGTGGCATACTCAGCTTCTGCGGCAAAAGTGTAAACGGGTTACCAAACCCCTGATGCCAAGAGGCCTGGCCCAAGGGCAGGGCTTAACAGCCCTGGAAAGAGAGGGTAGATTATTACGTATTCGTGGGAGCCAGGAGTTAACAGCCCGGGGGGGATGTGAACCCTTAATTCACCTGAGCCAGATCCAACCCTAATGCAAGGCGCCTTAACCCCGGGAAATTTCCTTGAGGGAAAGAGAGATAGAAGACGAGAGATGGCATAAGACGAGGGGAAATGCACTAGGAGAGGACAGGGTTAAAGGGAGACTTGAAATGTGAGAAACAAGAGAGGCAACGAGTGAGAAAAGAAATGGGTAGAACTGGAATGACAAAAATAGAAAGATCGTGACTCAGGACTGTGGCGAGAGAACGTGATATGGGAAGAGGTTTACGAAAATGAAGAAAGAAAAAAAAAAGTCTTTTAAAAAGGATAAACTCTATGTGACAACTGCATTGTGGAAACAAAAGTTACCTATATATTCCTGTCATTATCCATCCCATAGGATGGATTTCGTACATCAACCTTTGATAAACCATTGATGAGTACTTGACTGGTCAACCAGGCTGTTGCTGCTGGTGATGAAATCTGGGAGACTTCTTCAGAAGGGCGATGAGGATATAGTCAAGAATTCTGCTGTGGGTTTAGGTACGGGAACTTCGAAGGTTTTGTTCCAGCTGGGCTGGAGTTACTATTACCTGGGAAGTACCTTCTCTCAAGTAGAAAAAAAGTGGCAGAGGTCAAGATAGGTTAAAAGTGGAAGGGATGGTAGTAATGAAAGGGACATAAGTTGGAAAGAAGAGGGGGAGCAGTAAAGAAGTGGAGACGCAAACAAATGGAATCCGGCAAAGCTGGAAGGGAAGCTAGATAAGGAAGAAAAGAAGGAAAATGCTAAAAATAGATAATAGTATATAAATAAGAATGGAGGGAAGAAGATATGAAAAACGACAGAGCGCTCGAAAAAGGAGAGCTGTATAGCCCTTGTGGTTTAGCGCTTCTTTTTTAATATAATAATAATAATAATCGAAAAAGGAGAAGCAGAGAGAAGAAAGGAGAATTAATGCATCACCGACATCGTTATCATCACCAGCAGCAGCCGCAGAAAAAAAAAGGAGAAAAAGGAGTTGTCATCATCATAATCATCAGCAGCAGAAACAGAAGAGAAAGAACAACAACAACAAGTAGGGGCAAGAGAAACAAGCAGAGACGTGTGGCAAATTAAAATATACAAAGGTGTGTATGTGTGTGCAGGACGAAATGTAGGAGAGAGAAAAACACGAGGAGGAAAGCGAGAAACAGGAGGATGAAGAGGAGGAGCAACGGGAGAAGTGTAATAATAAGAGACACACTTGTATCAAGGAGCGTTAAACGTGAAGCTGAAAAGGTTTTCTGAACGTAGATTACAGGTGAGTGTAGGTGATGAGACGATGGCAGCTGCAGCATCGTGCAGGTGTCAAAGCTGCCCAGGAAGAACGAGGCAGACAAGGAAGACTGGTGGATGAAGGTAGGCAGGAGTGGAAGGGGGTAAGGATAGATAGGATAAAGCAGGGAGTGGGGATAAATGATGGAGGCAGGGAGGAGTGGATGATTATCGAAGGAGGCAGGGAGTGGTGATGAAGGAAGGAGGCAGGGAGTGGTGATGAAGGAAGGAGGCAGGGAACGGGAGACGGAGATAAGAAGTGGGGATGAAGGAAGAAGGCAGGGAGGAGGGATGAATAAAGGAATACGGCGGATAGAAATAGGGGATGATGTCAGACAGGAGTAAGGTATGAAGGAAGGAAGGGAGGAAACAGGGAATAGAAAGTGAAAGAAGAAGACCGGAAGAAATAAAGGATGAAGAGAGGGCAGGAAGGAAGAAGTGAGGGATGAACGAAGTAGAAAGGAGTGGGAAAGACAGGAAAAATGCGAGTAGTAGCCGATAAAGGAGACACAGAAAGTGATGATTTTCTTCAATTAACAACCACTACATTACCTCCAGCAGCACTGCGTTTCTAGAGTGTGTGCCGCTGCAGCCTGGTCCTGGCTTGCTTGGCGCTTGCCTAGCCAACCAGGCTGTTGCTGCTGGCAGCCTGCTGGCTCACATATCCATCACAACCTGGTTGATCCAGGAGGTACTTTTCGAGCATCCCCTTGAAGACTTCCACACTTGATCAGGCAACATTTCCGATATCTTCTGGGAGAATGTTGAGTAGTCTGGGACCACGAATACTGATACAATGGTCTCTTATTGTACCCACTGCGCCTCTGCTCCTCTCTAGGTTTTTTTTTCCAATTCCTCCCACACCTCTCGCTCCAGTATCTTATGGATTATTCTTTACACGATCTGTGTGGCCTTTACAGTAGTGAAAAAATCTGCATCTTCCACTCTACTTTCATTTAGTAGATTGCTGAACTCTGATTCATATTGATCTTATTGAGTTTCACACATAGGACTGGAGTGTTTAAAACACAAGATATGACATTCCAGCAGAAAATACTGGGGTTTCTTACACACAGTACTGAGGTGTTTTCTTACACAACAGGTCTATTCTGGTACAGGGCCGCGGTGGCCCCAGGAAGCAGCTTAAGGTGACCTACAGGATACGACGATCCAGCAGGTACTGCACTTTGCTTACACACTTTTTTCCCTGGATGCGACCCACAACAGTTGGCCAACACACAGATATTTATTTTTATTGATATAACCCCCTCCCCCCACAGTCATGTAGCAATCATACTGCAGAGAACTTACCCCCACCCTGTCATGACACAGGCATCACATGGGCATTTACCCCCACACTGTCACTACATAGGCATCATACGGGCATTTACTCCACACCATCATGACACAGGCATCATATGGGCATTTACCCCACACTGTCACTGCATAGGCATCATACGGGCATTTACCCCACACCATCATGACACAGGCATCATATGGGCATTTACCCCCACACTGTCACTACATAGCAGGTGAAATCGCAGATCTAGAGAGTGTACAGAGATCCTTTACTGCACGTATAAGTTCTATCAAGCACCTGAACTACTGGGAACGCTTGGAAGCACTTGACTTGTACTCGTTGGAACGCAGGAGGGAGAGATATATCATAATCTACACTTGGAAAATCTTGGAAGAAATGGTCCCAAATCTGCACACAGAAATCACTCCCTACGAAAGTAAAAGACTGGGCAGGCGATGCAAAATGCCCCCAATAAAAAGTAGGGGCGCCACTGGTACACCATAAGTGTCCGGGGCCTAAGACTGTTCAACAGCCTCCCATCAACCATTAGGGGAATTACCAATAAACCCCTGGCTGCCTTCAAGAGAGAGCTGGACAGATACCTAAAGTCAGTGCCGGATCAGCCGGGCTGTGGCTCGTACGTTGGACTGCGTGCGGCCAGCAATAACAGCCTAGTTGATCAGGCCCTGATCCATCGGGAGGCCTGGTCATGGACCGGGCCGAGGGGGCGTTGATCCCCGGAATAACCTCCAGGTAACCTCCAGGTAACATAGGCATCATACGGGCATTTACCCCACACCATCATGACAGGCATCATACGGGCATTTACCCCACACCATCATGACAGGCATCATACGGGCATTTACCCCAACACCATCATAACACAGGCATCATACGGGCACTTAACCCCTCACCGTCATGATACAGATACAATGTGGTCACTTACCCCCACTCCCACACCATCATGATAGGCACAATGCGGTCACTTACCCACACACCCACACCATCATGATAGGCACAATGCGGTCACTTACCCACACACCCACACCATCATGACAGGCACAATGTGGTCACTTACCCCACCTACCCACACCATCATGATAGGCACAATGCGGTCACTTACCCACACACCCACACCATCATGACAGGCACAATGTGGTCACTTACCCACACACCCACACCATCATGACAGGCACAATGCGGTCATTACTCCCCCACTCCCACACCATCATGACAGGCACAATGTGGTCACTTACCCACACACCCACACCATCATGACAGGCACAATGTGGTCACTTACCCCCACTCCCACACCATCATGACAGGCACAATGTGGTCACTTACCCACACACCCACACCATCATGACAGGCACAATGGGGTCACTTACCACACACACCACACCATCATGACAGGCACAATGTGGTCACTTACCCACACACCCACACCATCATGACAGGCACAATGCGGTCACTTACCCCCACTCCCACACCATCATGACAGGCACAATGCGGTCACTTACCCACACACCCACACCATCATGACAGGCACAATGTGGTCACTTACCCACACACCCACACCATCATGACAGGCACAATGCGGTCACTTACCCACACACCCACACCATCATGACAGGCACAATGCGGTCACTTACCCACACACCCACACCATCATGACAGGCACAATGTGGTCACTTACCCACACACCCACACCATCATGACAGGCACAATGCGGTCACTTACCCACACACCCACACCATCATGACAGGCACAATGCGGTCACTTACCCACACACCCACACCATCATGACAGGCACAATGTGGTCACTTACCCCCACTCCCACACCATCATGACAGGCACAATGTGGTCACTTACCCCCACTCCCACACCATCATGACAGGCACAATGCGGTCACTTACCCACACACCCACACCATCATGACAGGCACAATGTGGTCACTTACCCACACTCCCACACCATCATGACAGGCACAATGTGGTCACTTACCCCCACTCCCACACCATCATGACAGGCACAATGCGGTCACTTACCCACACACCCACACCATCATGACAGGCACAATGTGGTCACTTACCCCCACTCCCACACCATCATGACAGGCACAATGTCAAGGAATAGAGGGAGGGAGGGAGAGAGAGAGGGAGAGAGAGAATGATGGGGAATAACGTGGAAGATGAAACGATCTTGAAATAGATCAATTACACACTGAAAGCCTGAAGAATATTTTTGTTATATAATAGCAAATAAGATTTAATAAAAAGGTAAACAATTATTCACTTCCGGCAACAAACAAAACTGAGCCACAAACATTTTCTTCCGAGTCAAAATGAACGTCAAAGATGATCTCACTTAATTAAAACAATCCAGAAAATTAGATGTCATGTGATTTGTTCCAGCTAAGTATCTACAAAGAGATTTAATTACCACAAACAGTGGCAGAAACTCGCTAAATCTCACCTCAGTGCTCAAATGTACACTCATTAAGTATAAATATTTTTATATAACCAGTTATTTTGGCTCCCAGTAATGTTTACATGACATTCACCGCTGACACTCGTCAGTTATGTATAAATTGGTATAACTAAATGATTTTCAGAATTAAAAAATACTACACACCTTAGTCTTTGAAACATATCTGGAGGGTGTTCCTGGGGTCAACGCCCCCGCGGCAGGGTTCATGACCAGGTTTCACGGTGGAGCAGGGCCTGATCAACCAGGCTGTTACTGCTGGCCACACGCAATCCAACTTATGAACCACATCCCAGCTGATCGGGCACTAACTCTAGGTATCTATCTAGTTCCCTCTTGAAGACAGCCAGGGGTCTATTGGTAATCCCGCTCATGTATGCTGGGAGGTAGCTGAACAGTCTTGGAACCCTGACACTTATTGTGATATATAACTCAGGCGAAAGCGATATATTAATATCGTGTTATGCAATCCTTTACATACGAGTAGCACTTGTGTGCGAAACGTATAGTGTACTCGTAGCTCAGGTAGAGCGATTGACTAGCGACCAAAAATCCTAGATTTCATTCCTGGGTGAGATGAGACTTATTTGCAAGTCTTCTTGCACTTGTCCTTGCTCACACAGCAGTATGAAGATACCTGGGTGTGTATAGCATCCTAGTAAGGACCGGAAGAACCCCCGCTGACATGCGGCATTAGTGCCTGGCTAAGAACCTCGGCGTATTTCTTCTTTTATTCCAGCCAGCAGCGCTGGTGTGCAATTTCGAAAATCTCTTTAGCGACGCTACGTGTATTGCGAGGGCCCTTGTTTATGACATTCGAAATCTTATTAGAGGATATATCTGGATATACCTTTGTTCTAATTATACTTGGAATAATAGTAACATGTGCAACTTTCTACGCTCCTTCAACTCTCAGCCATATTAATAGAATAAAATACCAAGAAGTTGATGAACAAGACACCTGCCCAACACTTTCGTACCTTTATTGACGAAACGTTATCTCTACACAATACGCTTTTTAAATAACAAAAAGACACAATACCGTGACTGGAACAATACACAAATAACCTGCACATAGGAGCTTACGACGATGATTCGGTAATAGGGAAGCTTACGAATACTTTTCGTGTAATAGGCTTTTTCACTCAAAAACAGGGGATTATAACACTGGAGACAGTAGAATTGGAGACGCAGTTTTATGGCGATCAGTCCCTCAGTTCAATAAAAGGTGATCACTTTCTTTGACTACTTGAACGTGAAGACCCACAAACCACAGAACGTTAACAGAAGAGACAATGTTTACCATCAGAACGATTCTTTTACAAGAGATCTGTCAAAAATAAAAAACTACCAAAACATTGCATCTACAACAGAAGGGGAAGCCACAACAGTCACAGCCACGGGAGAAAGTTCCAGCCATTCGCCATCAAAAAAAAAAAAAGACAGTCTTATTCTTGAGTCTCCGCCTGTACCCCCACAACAAACCACTTAAACTCGAGCCAAAGTTAAGAGAGTGGTAATAAAGTGGGGGAAGCCAGTGAGCAGCCTTCAGCAACTCCTCCTAACATTCTCCATTACACTCTTCTATTGAATTTCATGCGAGTGACTGTCTCTTGTGGACTTCCTAGAGACGTTTTCCGCATCAAGTTTACCCAACAAGTTTGATTTCGTTGACTTCTTCAAAAAAGAAAAATTTGTGATCAAAATATTCTCCGTTACGCTGGAAAAAAATAAATAATTGAAGATTTTAATTGAATTGTTAACCACAGTGGGTTAAAAATCCAGGATAACCCATAAATGACTTGCAATGTGGTTTATTTTCCCTGGTGTTCTTTTTAGTTCTACTTCCCTAAGATGCGACCCACAACAGTCTACTAACTCCAGGTATCTCTTAAGAGGCATGTAAGTTCCCCGTATTCTATTAACATGTTCATTTTTTCCCACTATAATCTACCATGTTCATAATTACTATCGCATTTGTTTTATCTCTTTTTCGTAAGGTGAAGTCCAGGATCTTTCCTTAATTCATGGTATAACAAATCTTTGAGGATAATTGTGCCCCTTAAGTGATAAGAGGAGAATAAGGACTGCAGATGTTATGAAACTTTACTAAACGTCTTGTATTGCCTAAGATACTTCACACACACACACACACACACACACACAAAACAGGCCTAGTGTCTAATCGACATGTGCCTAAGACAAAATGGTAACTAACACAAGGGGAATGTCCTATGAAAAAAGGTTAAGGGAAATAGGCCTGACGACACTGGAGGACAGGAGGGTTAGGGAAGACATGATACGGTTCAGGATTGCTTTTTAGAACAGGTTGTGGCAGAACCAACTAGAGGAAACAATCTGCTTGACTTGGTTCTTGCCAACAAAGATTCACTAATTAATAATCTTGAGGTTAGTGATGAGCTTGGGGAAAGTGATCACAAATCACTTAGTTTCAATGTATCATGGAATTACCCAGATAACTGCAATCAAATCTCTGTCCCAGATTTTCGCTTGGCCGACTTCATGGGACTGAAAAATTGCCTGGGTGGGCTAAATTGTGATGTCCTGACTATGGGTCAGGTAGGTGATCTTGGTTGCCAATATGACGTTTTTCAGAGCATAGTTCTAGCTGCCCAGACAACTTTTGTTCTTAGTAGGGAAATTAGATCTAACAAAAATGATCCCAAATGGATGAACAATAGATTAAAACATCTCATTGGTCAAAAGAGAGGCATATATAGGCGTATCAAAAGAGGGAATGGGCAGTTAAGAAATCAATATATTCAATTAAAGAGACAAATAAAGAAAGGAATGAGAAAAGCAAAAAGGGATTTTGAGGCTAAGGTCGCAAGGGATTCAAAGACTAACCCAAAAGGGTTCTTTCAGGTATACAGAAGTAAGATTAGGGACAAGATTGGCCCACTTAAGAATAACTCTGGTCAGATCACTGACAGTGATAAGGATATGTGTGAAATTCTAAATGCCTACTTCATCTCAGTTTTCACCCAGGAAAATACTAGCGATATTCCTGAAATAATAGATTATGTAGAACAGGATGATAATAAACTATGTACGATTGCGGTAACTAGTGACATGGTCCTCAGACAAATAGAAACTAAAACCTAACAAATCCCCAGGCCCTGATGAACTGTTTGCAAGGGTGTTAAAGGAATGTAAAGAGGAACTTAGCATACCTTTGGCTAATCTTTTTAACATATCACTACAAACTGGCATAGTGCCTGATAAGTGGAAAATGGCAAATGTAATACCTATTTACAAGGCAGGTGACAGGTCCTTGGCTTCGAACTATAGACCAATAAGCCTTACCTCCATAGTGGGAAAATTTATGGAATCAATAATTGCCGAAGCAATTCGTAGCCATCTTGACAGGCACAGATTGATTAATGAATCTCAACACGGTTTTACAAAGGGGCGTTCCTGTCTTACGAATTTACTAACTTTTTCACTAAGGTGTTTGAGGAGGTAGATCATGGTAATGAATATGATATTGTGTATATGGACTTCAGTAAGGCTTTCCATAGAGTTCCACACCAGAAACTATTGAGGAAACTTAAGGCACACGGAATAGGAGGAGAAATTTTTTTCCTGGGTAGAGGCATGGCTGACAAATAGACAGCAGAGAGTTTGCATAAATGGGGAGAAATCAGAATGGGGGCACGTCACAAGCGGTGTTCCTCAAAGGTCAGTGTTGGGCCCGTTGTTGTTCACAATTTACATAAACGACATAGATGAGGGAATGGTTTAGAAAGACACGTAAGCAAACACTATAACATATTTATTAGAAAACGTTTCGGTCCTGGGACCTTGATCACTTCTAACATACAGAGGTAGAAAGACATTATATATATAGGCGGAGAGTGAGATGTGACGTACGTGACCTGAGGAATGTCATAAGAACATAAGAATGGAGGAACACTGTAGAAGGCCTACTGGCCCACGCGAGGCAGGTCCCCATCAAAACAACCTCTACCTATGATGAGGACGGGTAGACGATGAAATCATTTGACTCCTGTGTTGTTGGGTTGGTGCTGCTTAAGTATCATGTATGCCAATGTTTTCGAAATTTTGTAGTTTCCAGTGTTGCGTTCTATAGTGTCGGTGACGGCGATTAGTGAGGCTTCTAGGCACCGTCGGCGTCTGAGATCTGGTTCGGTGAGAACGAGTTGTGCCTCGTTCCAGTTCATCAAATGCCCCGTGGAGTCTCTGTGGAGGACACAGGCGTACCTTACATCGTCTCTGTTAGAGGCATTTCGATGTTCATTCAGGCGGACTGCAAGATCTCTGCCTGTCTCGCCTACATATTTCTTGGGACAGAACCCACAGGGGATAGTGTAGACGCCTGCTGTAGAAGTTAGAAATAATGTAGGCGAGACAGGCAGAGATCTTGCAGTCCGCCTGAATGAACATCGAAATGCCTCTAACAGAGACGAAGTAAGGTACGCCTGTGTCCTCCACAGAGACTCCACGGGGCATTTGATGAATGGAATGAGGCACAACTCGTTCTCACTGAACCAGACCTCAGACGCCGACGGTGCCTAGGAGCCTCACTAATCGCCGTCACCGACACTATAGAACGCAACACTGGAAACTACAAAATTTCAAAAACATTGGCATACATGATACTTAAGCAGCACCAACCCAACAACACAGGAGTCAATGATTTCATCGTCTACCCGTCCTCATCATAGGTAGAGGTTGTTTTGATAAGGACCTGCGTCGCATGGGCCAGTAGGCCTTCTACAGTGTTCCTCCATTCTTATGTTCTTATAACATTCCTCAGGTCACGTGCGTCACATCTCACTCTCCGCCTATATATATAATGTCTTTCTACCTCTGTATGTTAGAAGTGATCAAGGTCCCAGGACCGAAACGTTTTCTAATAAATATGTTATAGTGTTTGCTTACGTGTCTTTCTAAACCAACTTGTCGGTATTTATTACCAAGGTTTATACCAGATGAGGGAATAAATAGCGACATAAGCAAATTTGCTGATGACACCAAAATAGGCCGTCCAATTCATTCTAATGAGAACACTAGAGCACTCCAGGATGATTTGAATAGACTGATGCAATGGTCGGAGAAGTGGCAGATGCAGTTTAATATTGACAAATGCAAAGTTCTAAATGTTGGACAGTTAAATAACCATGCCACATATAAACTAAATAATGTAGATCGTAATACTACTGATTGCGAAAAGGATTTAGGAGTTCTGGTTAGCAGTAATCTAAAACCAAGACAACGACAACAGTGCATTAGTGTTCGCATTAAAGCTAACAGAATTCTTGGCTTCATATCTAGAAGTATAAATAATAGAAGTCCTCAGGTTGTTCTTCAACTCTATATATCCTTGGTTAGGCCTCATTTAGACTATGCTGCTCAGTTCTGGTCACCGTATTACAGAATTGATATAAATGCTCTGGAAAACGTACAGAGGAGGATGACAAAGATGATCCCATGTATCAGAAATCTTCCCTATGAGGATAGACTGAGGGCTCTGAATCTGCACTCTCTCGAAAGGCGTAGAATTAGGGGGGATATGATTGAGGTGTATAAATTTCAAACAGGAATAAATAAAGGGGATGTAAATAGCGTGCTGAAAATTTCCAGCCAAGACAGGACTCGCAGCAATGGTTTCAAGTTGGAAAAATTCAGATTCAGAAGGATATAGGAAAGTACTGGTTTGGTAATAGAGTTGTGGATGAGTGGAACAAACTCCGAGTACAATTTATTCAGGCTAAAACGTTGTGTAGTTTTAAATATAGGTTAGATAAATACATGAGTGGGTGTGGGTGGGTGTGAGTTGGACCTGACTAGCTTGTGCTGCTGGGTCTGGTGCAGTGCTCCATCCTTGAGTGGAGGTGACCAGACTGGGTGGGTCATTGGGCTAATCCGGGGGGGGGTCATTGGTCTAATCCGGGGGGGGGACATGGACCTGCTCCACATGGGTCAGTAGGCCTGTTGCAGTGTTCCTTCTTTCTTATGTTCTTATGACAGAGACAGTATGTTCCAGAGAGGGGACACAGAAACAAGGGGTCACAGTTGGAAGTTGAAGACTCAGATGAGTCAAAGGGATGTTAGGAAGTATTTCTTCAGTCATAAAGTAATCAGGAAGTGATGTAGTGGAGGCAGGAACCATACATAACTTTAAAATGAGGTATGATACAGCTCATGGAGCAGGGAGAGAAAGAACCTAGTAGCGCTCAGTGAAGAGGCATGGCCAGGAGCTGAGTCTCGACCCCTGCAACCACAATTAGGTGAGTACACACGCACTCGTCCAGGAGCCGAAACTGAGATTCAAGCGGCCACAAATATAGATGAACCCACACGAAGGCAGCACTGACATGCAAACTTTTCTAAATATATATATATAAAAACTGAATCAAGGCAGAGATAAGCTCTTTCCATTCCCTTCTCCCCTTCCCCTCTCTAAACTACAAAAATAAAACACTCTCCAAAACTAGAAAATCAGAAACCAATCAGATACGCTCTCGCAGTGACGGATCAAACCAAGCCGGTAAGCCAGCGTGGGTTATATTTGGCCTGCATACTGGAAAACAGGTAAGGCAGATGAATTTACTGAAAGTATTAGAGATGATGCTGGCGCGGCTGAGAGGCAATAGTGGCCCCTGGAAAAAAGTTTTGTGTAAAAGATGAGAGAGAGATGAGAGAGAGAGAGACATGAGAGGGGTGAGAAAGGAGGAAAAGAAATGGAGGTATATATATGATAAGGTGAGTTGGAAGGATGAGATGAAATATGAGGAAAAGAAGGATAGGGACGAGAGGATGGACCAAGATAAGGGAGGGAGAAAAAGGAAGATGAAAACAGAAAAGAGAGAACGAGAGCAAGAAAGGGCGGGGCCAAGAGAGGCTGAGGAAATAGAGACTGAGGACAAAGAGAGGATAGGACAAGAGAAGATGGAAGTTCATCAAAGTATGGGTTGAATCAGGGGAAAATCAATTTTCTCTTGAGGACAATCAGATAAGACGAGAACAAATTCTTCTGTGGTCTGTTATAATGACAATATCCCGGTGATACCGGAACCATTCCAGCTGTCTTATCTTTCACTTACCTTCCCTGGGAGTAAGACAAATTAATAACTAAATTATTAGGATTCACAGCTGTCAGAAATTAGATCTTAGGGTTCACAATTGTCAATAACAAGATCTTAGGATTCATAGCTGTCAATAACTAGATTTTAGGGTTCACAGCTATCAGTAATTAGATCTTAGGGTTCACAGCTGTCAATAACTAGATCTTTAGGATTCACAACTGTCAATAACTAGATCTTAGGGTTCACAGCTGTCAATAACTAGATCTTAGGGTTCACAGCTGTCAATAACTAGATCTTAGGGTTCACAACTGTCAGTAACTAAATCTTAGGGTTTACAGCTGTCAATAATTAGATCTTAGGGTTCACAATATGGCAAAACCATTTAGAGTTCACGTCTTACAAGGTCCACAAAGAAGCCAGAATTATGGGTTCTTAGTCTCGACCCGTGTTAACGAGTATAGTCGTCATCTCGACTCATGTTAAAGAGTCAAGTCGTCGTTTTGATCCATGTTAACTAGTCAAGCTGTCGTCTCGACCCATGTTAACGAGTCAATTCGTCTTCTCGACCCATGTTAACGAGTCAAGTCGTCGTCTCTACCCATGTTAACGAGTCAAGTCGTAGTCTCGACCCATGTTAACGAGTCAAGTTGTCGTCTCGACCCATGTTAACGAGTCAAGTCGTAGTCTCGACACATGCTAACGAGTCAAGTCGTAGTCTCGACCCATGTTAACTAGTCAAGTTGTCGTCTCGACCCATGTTAACGAGTCAATTCGTCATCTCGACCCATGTTAACGAGTCAAGTCGTCGTCTCTACCCATGTTAACGAGTCAAGTCGTAGTCTCGACCCATGTTAACGAGTCAAGTTGTCGTCTCGACCCATGTTAACGAGTCAAGTCGTAGTCTCGACCCATGTTAACGAGTCAAGTCGTCGTCTCGACCCATGTTAACGAGTATAGACGTCGTCTCGACCCATGTTAACGAGTATAGTCGTCGTCTCGACCCATGTTAACGAGTCAATTCGTCATCTCGACCCATGTTAATTAACGAGTCAAGTCGTCGTCTCGACCCCATGTTAACGAGTCAAGTCGCCGTTTCGACCCATGTTAACGAGTCTTGTCGTCATCTCGACCCATGTTAACGAGTCAAGTCGTCGTCTCGATCCTATGTTAATGAGTCTATTCGTCGTCTCGACCCAAGTTAACGAATCAAGTCGTCGTCTCGACCCATGTTGACGAGTATAGTCGTCGTCTCGACCCATGTCAACGAGTCAAGTCGTCGTCTCGACCCATTTTAATGAGTATAGTCGTCATCTCGCCCCATGTTAACGAGTCAAGTCGTCGTCTCGACCCATGTTAACGAATCAAGTTGTCGTCTCGACCCATGTTAACGAGTCAAGTCGTCGTCTCCACCCATGTTAACGAGTCAAGTCGTCGTCTCGACCCATGTTAACGAGTCAAGTCGTCGTCTCGACCCATGTTAACGAGTCAAGTCGTCGTCTCGACCCATGTTAACGAGTCAAGTCGTCGTCTCGACCCATGTTAACGAGTCAAGTCGTCGTCTCGACCCATGTTAACGAGTCAAGTCGTCGTCTCGACCCATGTTAACGAGTCAAGTCGTCGTCTCGACCCATGTTAAGGAGTATAGTCATAACACTGTATTTAATATTATTGTTCTGTTGTTAATATTGTTTTTTTATTATTAACAGTAGTAGTAGTAGTACTATTAATAATAATAGTATTATAGCAATGATAGTAGTGATTGTAGTAACAGTAGCAATGGTACTGTAGCAATGGTGGTGGTAGTAGTAGTAGTAGTAATGGTATTATAGCAATGGTACTAGTAATGGTAGTAATAGTAGCAGTGGTATAGTAGGAATGATAGTAGTAATGGTAGTAATAGTTGTAATAGTATTGTAGCAATGGTGGAAGTAATGGTAGTAACAGTAGCAATAGTATTGCAGCAATGGTAGTAGTAATGGTAGCAACAGTAGCAATAATATTGTAGCAATGGTAGTAGTAATGGTAGTAACAGTAGCAATAGTATTGTAGCAATGGTAGTAGTAATGGTAGTAACAGTAGCAATATTACTGTAGCAACGGTAGTAGTAATGGTAGTAACACTAGTAATATTTTCGTGGGGAAACTCTAAACTCTCGGAGAATGAGAAATAATTTAACATGAGGAAAATGAGAGGGTAGCTTCAATTCCATGGATCAAAATCCCTTCAAAATCATATAAAAATATCTCAAGAATGAGAAATTCCGGACACACACACACACACACACACACACACACACACACACACACACACACACACACACAACACACACACACACACACACATACATCTAGTAGCGACCAGCGAAGAGGCGGAGCCAGGAGCTGTGAATAGATCTCTGCAACCACAAATAGGTGAGAACAAGTAGTTGAGTACACACACACACACACACAAACATACACACACACACACACACACACACACACACACACACACACACACACACACACACACCACACACACACTGATTTACAAATACACCCGAAAGAATTTTGCATTCGGGTGCAAGTATGTATTTCTTCATACATCAAACACTCCAAAAATATGGGCAATTACAAAAGAAATTAACATAGAAAAACTGATAACTTATTTAAATATAAAACAGATGGAAGAAGCCTCAATTCTGGGAGACAGCAGCTGATAGAAAGCCGGTGTTTGGCAAATCAACTTGTCCAAACAGACTAACTTTGAAAGTCAACAGCGGGTCATTTGTACGACAAACAGCGCTTCCTGTTATAAGCGAATTTCGATTCTGCCGACGACAGTTACTGTGTCTTGGCTGTTAGTGTCGCCGTCCAATAATTATGAGGTGGCAGGTACAGTCTGGGAATTAAATATTGATGACGATTTGGCTTTAAATTTCCTGCTGACGATAATAGTGAGAAAAGAAACGTTGCAGACGACGCTTTTAATACGACAGAGGCTCTGTGAATAGCTTTGTCAAGTTATTTATTGGGGACAACGTTTCGCTCTTATGTCCCAGTTAAAGATTGTTTTGTAACCTGTGCCTTTTCTCCTCTATTTGAATTTGTTTCACTCGATGCGGCTTTTGGTAGTGTTAAATGTAGTGTGTTTGCCCACTGTGATATATATATATATATATATATATATATAATATATATATATATATATATATATATATATATATATATATATATATATATATATAATATATATATATATATATATATATATATATATATATATATATATATATATATATATATATATATATTACATATACACTGGTTTTACTGTTTCTGAAAATAACATTTAATCACCCGGAGACAGAAATTAATGATAAAATAGAAATCGAAGAGTTTTATCTCCAGTTCTTTGGATCAGAAGGAAATAATGCAATGAATTCCTGAATTCCCTTTTTTCTTCGCTACGAGGACAACGACCAGGGGAAGGGGGTAGGAGGGGAAGGGGGTAGGAGGGGAAGGGGTAGGAGGGGAATGGGGAAGGAGGGGAAGGGGGAAGGAGGGGAAGAAATGCGTAATTAACGTCGAGACAAAAATGTTCTGAGATGATGTTTTAGCGAATTGAACAGGAAGGTATTAGATCTTTGAGGGATCAATAAGAGGTATGCGAGGCTGAGAGGGGCGACCTGTCGTCTTGATATTGCCAGAGAACCAGAGAAAGAGGAAGAAGGATGTTAGAAGTATTACTGAGAATATAAAAATCCTTCCGGGACTATTTTTTTTTATTGTAGATTAAAACATTTACGTGGATGCTGAATCGGGACATTTTTGGAGCAGTACATGTGTCTCTTCCCATGCCCTCCCATTCCTTTCTTCTCTTACCCTTCTATGCCCTCCCATTCCCTCCCATATCGTCCCATTCCTTCCCATACACTCCCATACTCAGCCATACTCTTCGAAATCCTCCGGTACCAACTCGTGTTGTCGTGCCTGCACTTTTCCTGTTCCACCATTCCTCCCCCTTCCTCTCTTTCTCTCTCTTTTTACACAGGGCTTGGCAAGGTTAGGTTAAGGATCCCTAGCTTTATTGACAAGCTATTTACAGGTTAAGGATTCCTAACTTTATTGGCAAGCTAAGAGCTGTTACCTACATCAGCTCATTTGAAAGCATTTTTATTGTTATGAGACATACAAGTGGGAACAGGATGAAGTTGGAGCCATCTGTGGGCCAGCATTTTCATTTGATCAACTGACTTTATCTCGTTGACATCATTATGTTGTACGAATGTGTTCCATACTCGAGTCATCCTGGATATGTATGATCTCAGATGGAGTGATGTTCTGGAGAAGGGTACAGCCAGAGTGAAGTTGCTGCTTTCTGCCCGTCTTGTGGCATAAAAGCTTGTTTCACGCTGCCCTCGAAGTGGATCCAAGTGTGGTATTTTGACAATATTGGCCTTGTACATAACAGTAAGGCCACCCACATCCCTCTCTCTCTCTCTCTCTCCTCTCTCTCTCTCTCTCTCTCTCTCTCTCTCTCTCTCTCTCTCTCTCTCTCTCTCTCTCTCTCTCTCTCTCTCTCTCTCTCTCTCTCTCTCTCTCTTCCCCTCTTCTCTTCTCTCTGTCTTTTTCTCTCTGTCGCTGTCTGTCTCGTCACTCTCGCTCTCTCTCACTCTCTCACTGCTCGTCTCTCTCTCTCCTCTATATCCCTCTCAATCTGTCGCTCTGTCTCTCTCTCTCTCTCTCTCTTTCTCCTTTTTCCTCTCTCTCTCCTTTCCCTCTCTCTCTCTCTTCTCTATTACCCACGACTCTGTTCCACACCCACGCCATCCCCACACGCTCTCGCCTCAGAGTGCGCTGCGATAAGATACCCAGGAAACTCATCTTTGTCTTTGTTCACTCCTCCCTCTCTTTCTCCTGTGTTACCCCACGTCTCGTCATTTCCAAAGCCCCTCTCCTCCTCCAACTTATTACACTTCCTTCTATTTTCCCTAGTATCACTACATGGGGAAATCAGGAGGCAATTTGCATCTAAAAGATCTTACGGTAAATATGTTGAAGAGAACAACGTCGGCTGGGAAGAGTTGAAAACTGATCACATCATTTTATTTTCAATAGTTGTGGATGAGAGTAAGAGGGGGAAGAATGGGAAGGAGGGGTGAAAAGAGGAGAGGTGGAAATAGTAAGGGTGAAAGAGAAAAGGGTAAGTGGCGAGGTGGGAGAGGTAAGAGAAGAGGAGGTGGAGTTATTTAAGAAAAGGGTGGAAGAAGTGTAAGAGTTCACGACTAACCTACAAATTCTTGGATCATTATCATGTGGCGACTGATAATGGTCATATGATGGACAGAAACATAGTTTAAAATAAAGGTATCTTTGCTTTTCTCCAAACAGTTTACTATCCTCCTGGTCCTCTTCCTGCTCCTGCTCCTCCTTCTCCTCCTCTCTATGGAAGTCCATTAACGAGTGACTAAAAAAACTGTGCTAGAAATAACTTTCGATGTATCAGAATATATATATAAAATACACCCAAAATGAAAAAGAATGAAAAAGAAATTAAATTACAAAAAACTAAAGGAAGGGAAAAGCGGATTGAAAGAATGGATTAAAATTTTGAAGAAATTTTGGAATAAAAGGGAAATGGAAAAAAGGTGAGAACAAAAGAAGAAAGAATTGCCAAGTGTGACACTTGACCAAGACAAAGAAATCCCGTAAAGCCGATATTGGGCGGAGAGTTAAACAGTGAGGTGGTAGCATCCAATTAGCCCCAGACGAGCGCCTGGCACTCAGGAGGTATAAGCCAAACATACTTCTAATATCCCCTTCTCTCCCCTTCTGCAGTGTGCACAAGGGAGGTTCTGTGACCAAGCTGAAGGTCTCTGCCAGCGGTATTGATCTACTGATTATATGCTGAGAGCTTCTTACCTCCCAGTACTTGGAAAATGAAATGTCTGGTTTACCTCTTTGGTGTGAGGGAGGAAAAGAAAAGGGGAGGAAAAACTTGAAGCTCTTAGAATGAGGTGAGGAGAGGGGATTTTTTTTTTTTTTTTTTTAGAAAAAAACGATGCACCCAGGTGCTGCTACTCTATTCAAAAGATATAAGACAATGAAACAACAGCAACAAATTTTTTTTTCCCTGTCATATCGCATCACGCAATTGGAGGTCATGCAAAGTTTTAAACTTCGTCTGTCTGAGTGGTAACTTCAGAAACAAATAAAAATTTCGCAAGGTGTTCTATGAAGGTTCCCCAGCTTTATAATTCAAAAATTTCGTTCCGGGCTTTGCGAATTTCCACACTTGCGAACTGTCATCTTCAGAATAGCCTGGGGAAAAGAGAAAAGAAGGGGACTGGAGTGTTGTAGAGTAAGAAAAGATTTTGTGATAAATGGTTTTGAAAACTATCAGCTGAAGATTGAGACACTTATGCAACTTTTTGGGAATCTTTTTTAATAAAGTTTCCCCAATATTCTAAGTGTCTCAATCTTCAACTTTCCCGTTTTCAAAACCCCCTTACACATCTGTCAACACTGCAACATCGGGGATCGTGATACAAATAATTTTTCAATACTCCCCAAACCTTTTGAGAAGAAAACCCTTTCTGCACTGCAGGTGCTGTAAGGTTGAGAAACTTTCCTCGCTGCGGGTGCGTAATTATTGAAAGAACCTTCCGCACTACGGGTCTGTAATCATTGAAAGAACCTTCCTGCATTGCGGGTTTTTGTACATTGAAGACCTTTCTTCACTGCAGGGCGTGATGATTGGGGAAACCTTCCCTGCACTACATCGCTATGATGACTGCAGGAGCTTGATTTTTGAGAGGACCTTTTCCTGCACTGCGGGTGCTAGATGACTGTGGGTGTTGTGTGGCTGAGAAAACCCCTTCCTGCACCAGGACTGTGATGGTTAGAAACCCTTTCCGCACTCATTGCTATGAGACTGCGGGAGCTGTGAGTTGAGAGACCTTTTTTGCACTGCGGGTGCAATGAACTGTAGGTGTTGTGATGGTTTAAGAACCTTCCGACTGCAGGACTGTGATGGTTGAGAGAACCTTCCCTGCACTGCATTTCTAGATGACTGCGGGACTTGTTTTTTTAAAAGGAACCTTCCTGCACTGCATGGATGTGATGGCTGAGAAACCTTCCTACGCATGTGCTAGTGACTCGGGATTTTTGGGGTTGAGGGGACCTTCCTCACGCAGGTGCGTGAGGCGAGAAACCCCCTGCACTCTGGCTTGATGAGCGGGAGCTGTATGGTTGAGAGGACCTTCCGCACTGCATTGCTGTGATGGCGAGAGAACCTTCCTGCACTGCTGTGCTAGATACTGCAGGAGCTGTGATGGTTGAGAGGACCTTCCGGGGGCGGGGTGCTGTGATGGCTGAGAGAACCTTCCTGCACTGCATGTTTTGCTAGATGACTGCGGGAGCTTGAGGGAAGGACCTTCCTGCACGCATGGCTGTGTGGCTGAGAAACCTTCCTGCACGCATGTGCTAGATGACGCAAGCTGTGAGGGTTTGAAGACCTTCCTGCACTGCGGGTGCTGTGTGGCTGAGAGAACCTCCTGCACTGCATGTGCTATGATGACTGCGGAGCTGGATGGTTGAAGAACTTCCTCACGCATGTGTTTTGGAGGCTGAAAGACCTTCCGCACTGCGGTACTGGGGCAGCTGGGGAAACAAAACAGCGGAAGCCCCAATGAAAGTACTTGACGTCAACACAACCACAATTTTCCCAGTTAAATTTGGCTATATCGACCCTCTGCTAGGGAAAAACTCTTGTTAAAATTTTCCCTTTTCCCCCTTTCGCCCTGCTCCCTCTGGTAGACTCACTACTGTGCAAGCTGCAAAGAGCTATGAGGACCTCATACTTTTGGATACCTCTGACGACCTTATGAACTACTGGTCTTTATGCCGGGTTTCCGGGGAACTTCCTTTTACGCCGACGAAAAGAAGTCCCAACTTTAATAAAGCGTCTTAAAACTGAGAAATGGGCTTTTGTAAGGTGCAAAACATCCTTATGCGGAGGTGGGTTCATGCTTCTTTCCTAATGTCACGTCGTTGAGGTGGCTGGGCTTGACATTCCAAAACCCCCAGCCGGGGAAAATTTTGTCCCGGGGTTTTCCGGTTTAATTTATTTGGCGCTGCGGCCTCGAAATTTTTTTGTTGTGTGTAATAATTACTTGATTTGGGTTTTACTCTGTGTTTTTTTTTCATGTGCTTGAGGGTTTACCTCTGGTTGTTGTGTTGGTGTTTGTGTGTGTGTGTGGTGGTTGGGAGTGTGATGTGTTGGTATTATGTGTGTGTGTGTGTGTGTGGTTGTTGTTAGGTGTGTGTGTGTTGTGGGGTGTGTTGTGTTTGGGGTGTTGTGTGTGTGGTGGGGGTATGTTTTTGTGTGTTGTGTTATGTGTTTTTTGAGGGTGGTGTGTGTGTGTGTTGTGGTGGGGTGTGTGTGTGTGGTTGTGTGTATGTGTAGTTATGTATGTGTGTGTGGTTGGTGGGGTGTGTGTGTGTATGGTGGGGTGTGTGGTGGTGTGTGGTGTGTGGTGTGTGTGTGTGTGTTGTGTGGTGTGTGGGGGGAAGTGTGTGTGTGTAAAGTGTATGTATGTGTGTGTGGTTGGTGTGTGTGTGTTTTTGTTGTGTGTGTGTGTGTGTGTGTGGTGTGTTGTGTGTGGGGTGTGTGTGGTATGTGTGTGGTGTGTGGTTTTTGTTGTGTGTTATGTGTTGTGGTTGTATCACCTAGTTGTACTCACCTAGTTGAGGTTGCGGGGGGCGAGTCCGAGCTCCTGGCCCCGCCCCTTCACTGACGCATAGGGCACTCTCCCTGAGCCTGAGCTTTATCATACCCCTGCTTAAAGCTATGATGGGTCCTGCCTCCACTACATCGCTTCCCAAACTATTCCCCTTACTGATTTCTCTGTGGCTGAAGAAATATTTCCTAACTCCCTTTTATTCACGGTCTTCACTTCCAAATTTTTCCCCTTGTTACTGTGCCAATCTCGGGAACATCCTTTTTTTTGTCCACCTTGTAAATTCCTCTCAGTATTTTGTAGCCCCGGTTATCAGGGTCCCCCCTATCCCCCTTTTCCTAAAGTGTCGTGGGTTGATTTCCCTTTAAACCCTCTCCTCGTGGGGTGGTGTGTGTGTGTGGTGTGTTTGTGTGTGTGTGTGTGTGTTGTGTGTGTGTTGTGTGTGTGTGTGTTGTCGGGTGGGTGTGAGTGTTCTCATTTTTTGTGTTTTTTTCACCAAATTATTCAGTGCTTCTGTACGGGCCGGGGGGCCAAAATTTTCGTGAAAATTCCCGCATGTGCACCTTCCCCCGACCAGAGTTGCTAAACCCCATTCCAGACCCCTGGAAGGGCCTCCCTCAATTCCCAAAAAACCCTAAAATCACAGCTTTCAAACCTTAAAACAAAAGGGCGCCCTTAATTTTTTTTCCCGTTACATCACTTTAGACATATTGCAGTTTATTTTTTCCCAAAAACCCTTTTTAGTATTTAATGGCTGACCCATTTTAACTGGGGGATACGCCTTTGATTTTTGGTTTACTTGCAAACCAATTTGTTAGTAGAGTAAAAGGGTTTAAAAAAAATAAATTTTGGGAATTGTTGGAACCCAAAGCAGAAACCTGGGAATGATACGTCTGATGGGGTTTTAAAATTTTTCACCACTGGTGGTGGGGGTTTTCCTGAACGCAGGGGTTTTTTGATATTTTTGGGAGGGGCTTTAAGTTTCGACAAAAGTGTAGATGGATGCTTAACCAGGGACCCTTGCCCACGGATGCTGACCAGGGGAAGTTTAAACCCCGGTTTGTTTTAACCACGATGCTTAACCAGGGGATGTTTGGGGCCCGGTTTTGCTTAACCACGGATGTTTGGCCACGGATTTTAAACCAGGGGATTTTGGGAACCACGGATGTTGCCCCGGGTTGCAAAACCACGGATGTTTAAACCCAAACGGATGCTTAACCAGGGGAAGTTTGACCAGGGGTTGCTTAACCGGGGAAGTTAAACCCACGGATGCAAAAACCACGGTGTTTAACCCCCGGATGCTTGCCCAGGGAAATGCTTGACCCCGGATCCCTTAACCACGGATGTTTTAAACCCCCGGGTTGTTTAAACCCAGGGATGCTTGCCCCGGATGTTTGCCCGGGGGAAGCTTAAACCACGGTTGCTTGCCCCGGGGAAGTTAAACCCCCGGATGCTTAACAGGGAATGCTTGACCAGGGAATGCTTTAACCACGGATGCTTAAACCAGGTTTGTTTAAACCCGGGGATGCTTGGCCACGGATGTTTAAACCCCAGGGATGTTTAAACCCACGGATCCCTTAACCACGGATGTTTGCCCCACGGATTTTAAACCCGGATGCTTGCCCACGGTGTTTTAACCAAAAATTGTTTGGGCCCAGGATGTTGCCCACGGATGCCCCCCCCGGGTTGCTTGACCCCGGAGGCTTGACCACGGATTTTTAACCCCAGGGATTCTTGCCCACGGATGCTTAACCCGGATCTTGACCACGGATGCTTAACCAACCCTGTTTGGGGCCACGGATGCTTAACCACGGATGCTTGACCATGGTTTGTTTAAAACCAGGGAAACGCTTGACCAGGGGATCCCTTAACCAGGGATATTTTAACCCGGAATGTTGCCCACGGATGCTTAAACCACGGATTTTAAAAACCACGGATGCTTAACCACGGTGCTTAACAAAGGGATGCTTGCCAGGTGTTTAAACCCCAGGATGCTGAAACCAGATGCTTGCCCACGAATGCTTACCCAGGGATGCTTAACCACGGGTTTAAACCCAAACGGATGTTTAACCCACGGATGTTTTGACCACGGTGGTTTAACCACGGATGCGGGGAAACCCGGGATGTTTAACCCCAGGGAAAATTTTGGGCCACGGTTTGCAAACCCACGGTGCTTAACCAGGGATCCCTTGGGACCAGGGGTTTTTTAACCCGGATGCTTGACCAGGAAAGCTTAATCACCAAATGCTTGACCACGGATGTTTTAACCAGGGGATGCTTAACCTGGGGAGGCTTGCCCACGGATGTTGGGACCCCGGATGCTTAACCACGGATCAAACCACGGTTTCCCAAAACCCGGAGCAAAACCCAGGGAAATGCGGGCCCAGGGATCCCTTAACCACGGATGCTTGACCAGGGGTTTGTTTAAACCAGGGGATGCTTTCCCAAACGGTTTGTTTGGGAACCCCCGGATGCTTAACCACGGATGTTTTAAACCAAAGGGATGTTTAAACCAAACGGATGTTTGACCACGGATTTTTAAACCCGGGGGATACTTAACCATGGAGGCCTAAATCATGGATACTTAGCGAAAAGCTTAACCAGGGTTTGCAAAAACCATGGATGTTTAAACCCAGGGACATTTAACCAGGGAAAGCTTCTTTCCCCCAACAAAACTACAAACGGAAAAACGAATCGGGGAAAACGCTTCACTTCGTCCTTAAAACGTCAAAACATTTAGTGGCGCCAGACGCAAATCTCCTCAGCTTCACTTCCATTTCCCTAGCTCTGAACGAGGGAAGGTGCGGGCCCATATTTTTAAAGCCCAGCGTGGGAAAAGCGGGGAAAATTGGGGCGGGGCCCTGACATGAATGTTACTCTGCGTCCCCTTTTCCCTTTGTTTTTAAAACAGGTTCATCGGGGGCCCAAAATACAGCTGCCTGAAATGAAAAACCAGAAACATCAGGCCTCTCTGTTTTGCATCTTTCCCCTTTCCCAAGGGCGTGAATGCGGTGACTTTTGTGGTGAAGTTGGGGGTCCCCAAATGCGTATGTGCTCCCCCTAAAAAAAAAAAAGAACTGTTATTATTTATTATTATTATTATTTTTAAATTATTATTTTTAAATATTTTATTATTATTTTTTTAAATTATTTTTTAAGGGGAAACATTTAAAACTTTAAGGCTCAACAGTCCCTTTGGGCATAAAAGGAAAACCGGTCTAAGACACAGAGAGGTTCATAGCCCGTTTTCATAAAAAAGCCCTTATACCGGCTTCCCGGCAACCTTTGAAGGGAAAGAGATTAAGCTATGTTTATGAACGATTTTTAAACCTGCCTCCCACTCCCCGGGACAGGTCCCTCCAAAAGTACCTCTCCCGGTCCCCCAAAAGTCCTCTGGGCCTGGTCCCCCACAAGTCCCCCTAGCCGGGGCCCCTTTCCACAAGTACCTCTAGCCGGGCCCCTCCACAAGTATCTCTGCCTGACCCCTTTCCCAAAAGGGGTTCCTCTACCGGGTTTCCCCCCACAAGAAATCCTACCCTGGTCCCCCACAATTTACCTCAAAAACCCTGGTCCCCCCAAAATTTATCCTGGGCCTGGTCCCCCCAAAAGTACCTCTGCCTGGTCCCCCCACAAGAAACCTCTACCCTGGTCCCCCCCCACAAGTTCTCTACCCTGGTCCCTCCAAATTTACCTCTACCCAGGTCCCCCCACAATTATTTTTTTAGCCAGGTCCCTCCAAAATTTTCCCTCTACCCGGGTTCCCCCAAAAAGTCCCTCTACCCGGGTCCCCCCAAAGTCCCTCTACCCTTGGCCCCTTCCAAAAGTCCCTTTCTGGGCCAGGTCCCTCCACAGTCCCCTTTCAAAACCAGGCCCTCCACAAATTTAATTAGCCAGGCCCTCCACAAGTACCTCAAGCCAGGCCCTCCACAATCCCTCTAGCCGGGTTTTCCCTCCAAAAGTCCCTTTCGCCGGGTCCCTCCACAAGTACCCCCTACCGGGTTCCCCTCCACAAGTCCCTTACCCGGGGCCCCTCCAAAATTTCCCTTTAACCCAGGCCCCTTCCAAAAGAAACTCTCTAGCCGGGTCCCTCCACAAAAAACCCTAGCCGGGTCCTTCCCCCAAGTACCTCTCCGGGTCCCTCACAAGAAACTCTGTGGGCCCTCCAAAATTTACCTACCCAGGTCCCCTCCAAAAGTACCTCTAGCCTGGTCCCTCTACAAGTACCCCCTGGGCGGCCCTCCACAAGTACCCCCGGCCTGGTCCCTCCACAAGTACCTCTGGGCCTGGTCCCTCTCAAGTCCTTAGCCTGGTCCCTCCACAATTTTTTAAAAATTTCTCTACCCTTTTGGCCCCTCCCAAGTCCCTTTTAGCCAGGCCCCTCCCCCAAGAAAAACCTCTACCCAGGTTCCCCCACAAGTCCCTCAAACCCCGGTCCCTCCCCAAAAGTACCTCTAGCCGGGGTCCCCCACAAGTACCCCCTCCCAGGCCCCCCCCAAAAAGTACCTCTGGGCCAGGCCCCCTCCAAAAGTACCTTTTCCCCAGGTCCCCCCCACAATCCCCTCTACCCAAGGTCCCTTCCAATTCTTCTGGGCCGGGTCCCTCCAAAAAGTCCCCTCTAGACTGGTCCCCCAAACAAGTCCCCCAAAAGTGGTCCCCCCCCAAAAGTACCCTGGGCCTGGCCCCCTCCACAAGTACCCAAAGCCGGCCCTCCACAAGTACCTCTACCAGGCCCTTTTCCACAACCCCCCTTCTAGCCAGGCCCCGCCAAAAGTACCTCTACCGGGTCCCCCCCGTACCTCTCCGGGGGCCCCTTTCCCAAAAAGACCTCTACCTGGTCTTTCCAATACCTTACCCGGGGGCCCCCTTTCCAAAAATACCTCAAAGCCTGGTCCTTCCAAAATACCTCTAGCCAGGTCCTTCCATAATTTCCCTCTAGCCTGGTCCCTCCACAATTTCCCCCTCAAAGCCAGGTCCCCCACAAGTACCTCTAGCCGGCCCCCCTCCCAAGAAACCTCTAGCCACCCCCCTCCAAAAAGTCCCTTTTTTACCCAGGCCCCTCCAAAAGTCCCTCTACCAGGCCCCCTCCACAAGTACCTCAGCCTGGTCCCCCCAAAAAGTACCTCTAGCCGGCCCCTCCACAAGTACCTCTACCCTGGTCCCCACAAGTCCCTTTTTTGCCAGGCCCCTCCCAAAATCTCTACCCAGGCCCCTCCACAAGTCCCTTAGCCAGGTCCCTCCCAAGTCCCCTTACCCAAAGGTTTCCCTCCAAAAAAGTACCTCTAGCCAGGTCCCTCCACAATACCTCTAGCCAGGTCCCCCCCAAAATACCTTAGCCGGGGTCCCTCACAAGTCCCCTTTTAACCCTGGACCCTCCCAAGTACCTCAAAGCCATGTCCCTCCAAAAGGGCCCCTCAAAACCGGGTCCCCTCCAAAATTACCCTCAAAAGCCAGGTCCCCCCCAAAAGAAAACCTTAGCCGGGGCCCCCCCCACAAGTTCCCCCCTTCCCAGGTCCCCCCCCACAAAGGTACCTTTTAACCGGGTTTCCCTCCACAATTTCCCTCTACCCAGGTCCCTCCACAAGAAACCTTTTAAGGCCAGGTCCCTGACAAGTACCCCTACCAGGTTTTCCACAAGACCTCTACCCAGTCCCTCCCCAAGAACCTCTAGCCGGCCCTTCCACAAGTCCCTTTTAGCCAGGCCCCTTCCACAAGTACCTCGGGGCCAGGTCCCCCCACAAGTACCTCTAGCCATTCCCCGACAAGTCCCTTTAAGGCCTGGTCCCCCCCAACAATACCTTAGCCCAGGTTTTTTCCCCCAACAAGTCCCCTTTTAGCCTGGCCCCTTCCACAATCCCTAAAACCAGGCCCTTTCCCACAATTTCCTTTTAGCCTGGTCCCCAAACAAGTCCCCTCTAGCCTGGTCCCTCAACAAGGGGCCTCTACGAGGTTCTTCAAAAAATCCTCTGGCCTGGCCCCTCCACGGGTTCCAAACCCTCGGGAAATTTGCCCAGGGGCCAGGTCCCTCCACAAGTCCCCCCGCCTCCCCAAATGTAGGGTTTTTTCTTTTTAAAGGGTCAGGGGGAGGGGCCAGGGGAAACTTTTCTCCAAGCTGCGAATAAGGGGCTTTGTTGTTGCTTCGTTGTTGAAACATAGGTGTCTTCCCATTTGTTAGAAAACAATTGATGAAATTTAAATTTATATGTTATAAATTAAAAATACTTTTCTTGTTTTAAAAATATTTTAAATTTGGATTATAAAACGTACAATTTACACTATGTGAAATGGACGGGCGCGCGTGTGTAGTTACTATTTAACTTTTCCCCTGTTTGTGATTGGGGGGGTCAAAAGTTTCCAAACCGGGGTCCCCCATTTCACTTGTGGCTACTAGGTTCACTCCTCCCCCCTCCATGAGATTTATCGTATCTCTTTTTAAAAGCATGTATGGATCCTTTTCCCACTACATCATCCCCAGATTTTTCCCACCCCCTGACAATTATCAGTGAAAAATATTTTTCTAGCACCCCTGAAAGTGTGTGTTGTGGGTTTGTGTGTGTGTGTTGTGTGTGTGTGGGGTGTACTCACCTATTTGTACTCCCTTTTTTGTGGTTCCCGGGGCGATTCAAGCTCCTGGCCCCCCCCTCTTCATGATTACTACTAGGTCCTCTCTCCCCCCTCCCCCATGAGCTTATCATACCTGCCTTAAAACTTTTGAAAGGTTCCGCCCCATTTATTTCACTTTCTAGGCTTTTTCCCACGGCCTCCTCTACAAAAAGGAATGAAGAAATACTTCCTAAATCCCTTTGATTCATTTTAAACCTTTCAACTTCCAATTGTGACCTCTGGTCTGGTCCCATCTCTGGAACACCCCGGGTCTTTGTCCCCCCTTTTCTATTCCGGGGCGTTTTTTATTGTCGTTATAAATGTCTCCCCCCCCCTTTCCCTGGCCCCCAGTGTCGAAGGCCGTTTTCCCTCCCCCTTTTTTTGTAGGAAAACCCCCCGTAGCTCGGGGATTTAGTCTTTTTGGGAAAACCTTTGCACTTTCTCTAATTTCTTGACGTGTTTGGACAGGTGTGGTTTTCCAAAAAACTGGTGCTGCATACTCCAGTGGGGCCTGACGAAAATGGAAAACGAGTCTTAAACGACTCCTTACTGAGGTTTGGGACGCTACCCGTTGGGTTTTTGCCGGGGCCCCGTTTTGTTTGCAGCATTTAAACTGTTTGACGGGCCCCCAAGGAGATAGGGCTCGGTTTTTTACTCAACCCCCCCAAAATTTTTTTCCTTGGGAGTGTTTGTTTGCAGCCCCCCCCCCTTTTTCCTTTTAAAAAACCCCAAAATTTGTCTGCGGTCTTCTTTCCCCTTCCCCAATCTTATGACTTTGCATTTGGGGGGGGTTAAACCCCAAAAACCAGTTGCGGCCCGGTTTGGGTTACCCTGTCCGGGTCTCTTTGTAGTTTCCCCGGGGACCCTCATCCATTTGATTCTTTCTTTAAAATTTACTTTGTCCGCAAAAAAGGGAAACATTTCTGAGTCCTTCCCTTCCCGTTATGTCATTCACAAATACCAAAACACCCACAGGCCCTGGAAACTGACCCCTTTTGGAAACCCCGCTTTCACGGGGCCCCCACTTGACCCCCTCGTCCCGTACCTTACCCCTTTTGTTGCCTTCCTGAAAGGTTTTTCCTTACCCATTGCAGTCCCCTTTCCTTTTATGAGTGCCGATTCCCTAGTTTTTTGCAGTAACCTCTTGTGAGGAATTGTGCCCGAAGGCCTTCTTGCAGCCCAAAAAAAAAATGCATCGACCCACCCCTTTTTCTCTTTTGTCTTCCTTCTGCCCCTTTGCCCATAAAACCTAGTAGGTTTGTTACACAGGATTTTCCCTTTCCCCTGAAACCATGCGGGTTTTAAAAATTTATAAAAAGTTTTTTTCCCGGGTTTCCCCACCACTCTCACCCGGGTTGATCTTCCCCAAATGACCTTGCTTTACTATCACTTAGGATACAGGCCCTGTATTTTTAGTCCCCTCTTTGTTTTGGTCCCCCCTTTTTTTTAAAAAATTTGGGGCTACTTTTTGCCATCTTAAAACCTCGGGGAGTTGCCCAGTTTAAAAGATGTTTGAAGATCTTTTTTAAAAAGGGTTTACACCTTTTGTCTCTGTTTTTACCTTTTTTAAGGACCCACGGGAGAGTTTTGGGGTCTGGCCTCCCCGCCTTTGGGGTGTTAAAATTTCCCACATAGCAGCTTCTTTAAACCTCCCCCTTTGGGGTTAAAATGCCCCTCACCCAGCACTTCCCGGGTGCCCCCCCCCCGTTTCTGTTTTCCTGGAGCCCTTTACGGTTTTCCCCCCACTGAAAAATACTTCTTTAAATCTTGTTTTTTGACCCCTAAACATAACCCCCCGGGTCGTGCCCTTGTAAATTCCCCCCTTTCACCCCCCCTCATTTCTGTTTCCCGGGCCCTTGACTTTGTTTTCCTTATGTGGCGGAAAACAACACCTTCGGGCCCATTCTTGGACTTTCGATGCTAGTTTTTTTGTATTGCCGCGAGCCCCCCCTTCTTATCTGTGCAATTCGTTTTGGCTTTCGGCTAATCTCTTTTTTTTCCCCTGAGTTTTCTTTTCTTCTGTCCCTTTTCCTTTTCCTAGTCCCACCTATTTTTTTCCCCCCCCTACACCTTTGGGTGAACCAAGGACTCTTTCTCCCCCCCCCATTATTTCTGCTTCCCTTGGGAAAAAACCCTCCCCCTTGCCCCCCTTTGCATTTTTTTGCCACTAGCCCATCTTTTCTTGTACTTTTTTTCCTGTCATTTTCCCTCACCCAAGGGGAATGTTTTGAAAAATTCCCTAAACCCGGGAGTACCCCCCTTTTGAAAGTTTGGGGTTTTTTCCCCCCCCCTTTTCCCTGCTGCTTCCCCCCAACTTGGAGTCAACTTTTGTAGTCGAAGCACAAAACCACATGTCACTAGCCCCGGGGGCCTTTCATACATGATATCCTCGATTTTCAAAAACTATTTTAAAAAGGGGGGAATACAAGGTCCAGTCTTGTGGTTTCACCCTCTCCTCTCTCTCTGGTAGTGTCTCTAAAAAATTTTGATGCATGAGGTTTTTAGAAACCACATCCATCATCTTGGCTCTCCATTTTTCGGGACCCCCATGGGGCTTTTAGGTTTTCCCCCGGGCAATTTTCCTTGTGATTAAAAACACCCAAACTAGGGAACCTTTTTCTCCCCCCATGTGGCCCCCTGGGCCCCCTCGGCTAGTGTGTCGACCATTGCTCTGTTGCTCTCATCGTATTTTCTCTTGGCCTGGGTGCAGTTCCCCGTGGTGGGGTTTACATTTCTGAATTTTACCTTAAAGCCCCCCAGGGCTGGGTTGTTCCTATAAGTAGTTTCCCCTTTTGGCCCGTGCCATCCATTTCCCTTTCCCTTTTTCAAACCCCCCCTTTGGTTTTTTAAAAAAGCAGTGCAACTCCCCCCCCCCCTTCCCCTCTTTTTTTCCCGAGGAAAAAGATATCCGGAAAGGAAAGATTGAAACTGTTAAATTTTTCTGGGAGTTTTGTTTCTGTTTAGTTTCTATTTTTTCGGGGATGTCCCCCCCGGTTCTTTTGCCCCTCCCTTTAATTTTTTTTGTTATTCCCTTTTTGCTTTTTTATAAACCCCACCTTCAACTTTTTTTCTAAAAATTGTGGTTGGGGGGGTGTATTTTTGGGGGTTGGGGAAATGGGAGACCTGAAAGGAACTATGGGGGGGATGCTGTGGGGGGGAAAATTTGTTTAATGCAGTGGGTGGGGGGCGTTGAAAAGTGGCAGGGTGTTTTGGGTTTTTGAGTGGGTTTTGGGTTTCACCCCGGGGTTTTACCCGGTTGGGAGGCTTCTATGGGAAATTTTTTGAGGGAGGCTGTTTTTGAAACTTTCCCGTTCCCCGGGATCTCCTGATCTGTTTTTCTCCAAACCCCCTCTCTTTCCCCTTTCGCCTTTTGGGGGGGGGGGGTTCCCCTCTCTTTCTGTTTTTTTTGCTTTTTTTGGGTTGTGTTCTTTTCGCGGGCGAGATACACCTTCCTGTTTGCCCGGCATGCCCTTAATCGTGTTTTTTCCCCCCCTGCAGGATCCGGGTTTCCCAGTCGATTCTGCCTTGAAGGGCACTTTCATGGGCCCGGGGTTTTTTTTTTTACAAACTCCCTAAATTTCCCCAAAATTTTTCCCGTTGGGTTTTTGTCGTCTTCTCCTATTGCTTTATTAGTTTCAATTGCTTTTTTTCCCCCCTTTTTTTCCCTTGTTTCAAAGTTTTTCCCCCTTTAATTCCCGGAGCCCCAAACACAAAGACTGACCCACCCTTTTCATTCTCCCCCTGATACCCCGTGAAACCCCCCATTCCAAAATTTTAAATTTCCCCCATTGCAGCTTTTCCCCTTTTTTCAGTTTCACAAATAATTAAAATTGGGCTCAGGGCCTGTCATTTTCCCTTTTTCGGGTTTTCCCCGGGCCCCCCTTTTCTGTGGTCTGTTAGGGCCTCCACATATAGCTTAGGGTCTTTTATTTACTACAGTTCCCAGTTTGGGGTTCTACAAAAGCATTTTGCTCCTTCTTTTCCCTACAGTCCCCTTTTTTGTGACTGAGGTTTCAGTCTCTGTTGTCAATCCCCAAAAAGTTTTTTAGTTCTTTTGGCTGTTTCGATTTTTTCAGTTCCTCTTCTAACCTGTATCCTGTCCTCTCTGATTTTTACTTTCCCCCTCCCCCTTCCTGGGTTTTTTCCCTGTCTAAACCTCTCTTCCATTCTCAAGGCCCCAATTTTTTTTTCTAGTTTTCTTTTTTCCCATTTATTTCCCCTTTTTTGTTTAGCTCTCTGCCCAATCTTCCTTTTTCCCGTTTCCTCCCTTCCCCGTTTCCCGGTTTTTTTTTGTTGCTCTCTGGCAACCCATTTTTTTTTTTTATTTCCCGATTGCCCGGAAATGGGGAAAAAACCCCTTTTATTTTGTATGTTAGGGGTTTTTGTGTATGTAAATTTTGGGGGAGAAAGGGAGTGGGAAAGGGAAATGTGGCATGTGGGGAGAAAATGGGGAGGGGGGGGAAAGGGGAATAAACATGTGGGGGTGGAAATGGGGAGGGGGAGGGGGAATGGAGGGAGAGGTGGGGGGGGGGGGGGAAAGGGGGTGTTATGTGTTGTTTATATTTTGTGTGGTGTGTTGTGTGTGGATGTGTTGGTGTGTGTGTGTTGGGGTGTTTTGTTGGTGTGTTGTTTGGTTGTTGTGGTGTGTGTGTGTTGGGGTTTTTTGGGTTTTGTGGGTGTGTGGGGTGGGGTGGGTGGGGGGTGGGGTTTGTGGGGGGTGGGGGGGGCTGTAGTGGGGTGTGTGGGGGGTTTTGGGTTTTTTGTGGGTTGGTGGGGGTGTGGGGTTTTGTGTGGATGTGTGTGGGGTGTGGGGGGGTGGGTGTGTGGGGTGTGTGTGGGTGTGTTGGGGGTGTTTGGGGGTGTTGGGTGTGGGGTTGGGGTTTTTGGGTTTTGGGTGTGGGGTGGATGTGTGTGGGGTGTGGGGTGGGCTGTGTGGGGTGTGTGTGGTGTGTGGCGGGGTGGGGGTTTTTGGGTGTGTGGTGTTGTGGGGGTGTGTGGGTTTGGGGGTGTGTGTGGGTGTTTTGTGGGTGTGTGTGGGTTTTTATTGTGGGTGTGTGTGGGTGTTTTTTTTTGGGTGTGTGGGGTGCAAAGGGGACACTAGGCTACCCAACTCCTTTTGGAGTTTAAACCCGGGAGATATTTAGATAAAATTTTCTAAAAATTATCAGGGTTACCCACTATCTATTTTCCTGGGACTGAAAAAAGGGGAAAAGGTGATGGGATAGAAAAACAAACCAGCAGGGCGAAAACACTGAGACTTTAGACACTAACCAAAAATTTAACCCCAAAAAGGCAAGGGGGATGTCGTCTGCACAACAAGGAGGGTTTTCCCGTGGTCGGCCCGCTATCAAACCCCCCCTTAATTTTTTAACTCCTTCAGGGAAATTTAAAACATGCATTCAAGTTTTTTATTTTTTTTTTCTTTTTAAGGGCTTGGTATTCCCCCTTTTTTTTCTTTTGTACAGTATTAAAGGTTTATAACAAGGGCTGATGAAGTTAGCTTTCATTCACAACCCAACAGCTGGGGAAATTTACTAATTTTTTCTTACTTTCAGTATTTTCTTAATCACACTTTTTTGGGCCCTTTTCCTACATGCTGTTATAACCCAAAAAAAAATATGTATTTGTTAATATTTTTAGATCACACCGTTAAACCCCAAATTTAAATGTTTGGGGTAAATTTTTTGTCAACAATGCAGCCAGCAGCCTGGGCAGCTGACTGTACCCCCCCTCACTTTAACATTCATTCAAAATTTTAAAATTTTAAAATTCTTGATCTTATCACATTATTGCACTCTTGAAAGCTATTTAAACTTTGGGAGGGATGTTCCCCTGATTCAAAAACCCCTACGAAAGACCCCGGGGTAAAAAATCTTAAGGGCAGCCACTAAAAGCCCCAAATCCCGGGAGCACTATTTAGCGTACGGGGTTCACGTGTGTGTGGGTGTTGGGCGGGGTGGTGTGTGTGTGTGTGTGTTGTGTGTGTGTTTGTGTTTTGGGGGTACTCCCCCATTTTAACCACCTATTTGTGGTTGAAGGGGGTTTGGTCCCCAGCCCTTTGGCCCCCCCTCTTCGCTGGGTTGCTACTAAAGGGCCTTCCCCTTTTTTCCCCGCCCCCTGAGTCAAACATACCCGCCTTAAAAAAAATATTAAGGTTCCTGCCCCCACCCACATCACTTTTTTAGGCCCAAATTTCCTTGGCCCCGGGCTACTCTTTGAACTGAAGAAAACTTCCAAAATCCCTTTGATTTTTCCCGATCTTCAACTTCCAAATTTTTTGGAACCCCTTGGTGTCTGTGGGCCCCTCTCTGGAACATCCCGTCTTTTTCCACCTCGGGCTAAACCCCGGCCCGTTTTTTTATATTTGTTATCTGTCTCCCCCGCCCCCCCGGGCCCCCAAGGGGTCGTCCAAGGGGGGGATTTCCCCCAACCTTTTTTATTAGGGGCAATCCCCCCCTAGTCTGGGATAGTTTGTTTCCAAAAACCTTTGGGACTTTCTCTAATTTCTTGAAAAAGTGCTTGACTAGGTGGGGATTAAAAATGGTGCTGCATAAATCCATATGGGCCCCGAAGTAGAAAGGGTGTACAGAGTCTTTAAAAAATCCTTAAAATGAGGTTATCGGGGAAAGCTATTCCCCTTAGGTTTGCCCCGGCGCCCGTAATGCTGCCCCCCAGTTTTCTGATTGATGTGGGGCCCCCAAAGGGGATTGCTCGGGGTTAAACTCACCCCGTTTTTTTTTTCCCTTTATGAGGTTTGCAGTCTTTTTGGGCCCTCTAAACTTTTATTTTTGTCTGCGGTTCCTTTTTTTGCCCTTCCCCAATTTTTCATGGGGCTTTGCATTTTGGCAGGGTTAAAAAATTTAAGGAGAAATTTGCTGGAACCCGGGCTTGTTTGCCCGGTTTCCCCGAAAACTCTTTGTAGGTTCCTGACCCGTTTTCGTCCGATTCCGAAAAATTCCATTAACTTCACATCGCTGCAAAACAAGGAAAAACTCGAGTCTATCCCCCCCCCTTTTTGTCCCTTCCCCCGTATACCAAGAAAAAAGCAAAAGTCCTGGACTGGGAACCCCGTGGAACCCCGTTGTCCCCAGGCGCCCACTTTTTAACCAAAAAATCGCGCGTTTCCATGACTCGTTGTTGTTCCCCTGTCAGATATTCTCCTTTATCCATTTGCAAAATGCCTTTCCTTTTATGTGGGCCTGGTCCCTCTAGCTTTTTTGCAGTAAATTTTTGTAGGAATGTGTCGAAAGCCTTTTTGCAGTCCCCAAAAAACGCAAGGGCGAAAACACCCCATCTCTTTTTTTCTTACTTCTGTACCTTTTCATAAAACTCTAAAGGGGTTTGACCCCAGGGTTTTCCTTCCCCAAAAACCCTGCTGGTTGTCCCAAATTAAAAAACTTTTTTCTTTCCAGGGTGCCCCCCACCACTCTCCCCCCTGGTTCTTTTCCCCCTGACCCCTTTCATAATATACCCCGTTAGTGAACAGGTTTTGTAGTTTATGCCTTTAAGTCTGTCTCCCCTTTTTAAAAAAAATTGGGGGCTTAAATTTTCCCTTTCCATAACCCCAGGGAGTTGCCCATTTTTAAAAGAATGTGTTGAAGTCTTTTTTAATGGCTCACACAATATCCTTCTCCCTCTTTAAGGAACCCCCTGGAGAGAGTTGTCTGGGTCCCCCCGCCCTTTTAGGTGTCAAGTTTTTCATAGCAGTTCTTCCCCCTCCCCCTTTGGGTTTTATGTACCCCCATCCAGCACTTTCTGGGGTGCCCCCTTTTCCCGAATTTCCCGGGGTCCTACTGGTTTTTTCCCCCTTTTAAATACCCTTTTTAAAAATTGTTTGGTCCCTGACTTTCCTTTTCGGGCTTTTTTTGTGAAATTTCCCCCTCACCCTTTCAGTCTGATTTCCTGGTCCCTTTACGTTTTTTCCTCCTATGTGGGCTTTCAACAGCTTCGGGTCAGTCTTTTTTTTTTGATGCTAAAGTCATTTTCAAAAATTTTCCCCTGAGCCTTTCCCCTTTTTATCTGTGCATTCGTTTTTGGCTTTTTCGGGTTTTAATTTTTTTTTTTTCCTAGTTCTCTGGGCCCTTTTGTTTCCTTTTCCCTTTCCCAGTACACCTAGTTTTTTTTTCCCCCCCTACACCCCTTTTTTGGGAAACCCAAAGGGTCGTTCTTTTTTTTTCCCCTTTTTTCTGTTTCCCTTGGGGGAAAAAACCTCTCCTCTTCCTCCTTGCATTTTGGGTTTTTTAAAATGTCCATATTTCTTGTCCCGGGTTTTTTCCCCGTCAGGTTTTCCCCCTCCCCTGAAAAGTCTTGGGGAAAGGGAAATTCCTCATGCCCGGAATTTTGTTCCCCCCCCCTTTTTTAATTTTTGGTTTTTTTTTAGCCTATTTTCCGCTTTTGTTTTTTTTGGTTTTGTGTTTTGTGTGTGTGTGTGTGTGTATGTGTGGGGCGTTGTGTGTGTGTGTGTGGGGGGTGTGTGTTTGTGTGTGTGTGGTGGTTGTGTGTTTTTGGGGGGGATGTGTGTGTGTGTGTATATGTTGGGTGTGGGTTTTGTTGTGTTCTATGGGTGTGTGGGGGGGTTTTGCACGAAAATGGGAAAAATTTGTTTAAATAAACTGGTAAAAAAATTTTTTGAGTATTAAAGTTTGCTCGGGGGAAACCTGCTGAATAATTTCATACCCTCGGGTTTTGACTCCCCGTCCAAATAACACTGAAAAATTGCAAAAAGGAACAAAAAGGAAATGGTAACGAATTTTTAAGAACTGAAAACTGTCCTAAGCAGAAACAAAATTTGGGAGATTAAAGTTCAAAGGCCGTCCCCCCTTTACCTGCAACTGTATCAGAAGAAAAGGGAAAAAAACAGCCAGGTAACAGCAGCAGTAATTTACCCGAGCAAGTATCAGTTCAGCCCCAAAAAAAAAAAAATATTTAAGTTACCCTTAAAGGAGTCCTTTCGTGAAAGCCTCCCTCTTCTTTCTCTCTCTCTCTCTCCCCCACATCTTTCCCTCTTCTTTACCCCCAATTACTTTTTAGCCGCGTGAGTTTGGGTACTCCCCTCTGCCCAAAGAAAAATCTTTCCTATAAACCCGAAAAATAATAAAAAAAAACCCCCTTTAAAATTATAGCGTTTACAGAAATTTTATAAACATTTAAAAAGGAGCACGGGGGAAAACCCTAAGATTTCAAAGCATTTTGGGGTAACCATCCTTCAGTACCATCAGGGTTTAATGGAAATATGGTACAAAGTCATAAAAATTTTTAATCTTCAACGGCTTCCTATTTTTCTCGGAAAAAATTTTCCCGTCGGGCTCGTCCTTGGGTATGAAAAAAAACCAACAAAAAAGAGCGTTTTCTTTTATACGAGCAGCAAATGGGAGGACGGTATATTGATATTAATGGGTTTTTTTCCGTTTATAAGCCCGCCCCTGTCCAGGAGTCCCCCAGAGAGGTTTTTTGAAGGGAAGAGGATAAATTTTGTGCCGTTTTTCCCCACAAGATTGCCCACGCTCAGCTCCCTTTCGAAGTTTTCGGGGGACGATACCCAAGAGTGTTTCTTTTTATTTCAGGGAGAATGAAGGGAGGCTTTGATTTCCTGGCTGATGTGTTGGTTGTTGTTTTTGTGTGTGTATGTGCACTCACTTAGTTGTGGTTGCAGGGGTCGATTCATAGCTCCTGGCCCCCTCCACTTCGCTGGCCTCTACTGGATCACTCTCCCTGCACCATGAGCTTTATGTTACCTCTGCTTAAAGCTATGAATGTATCCTGCCTCCACTACATCGCTTCCCAAACTATTCCACTTCCTAACTACTCTGTGACTGAAGAAGTACTTAATAACATCTCTGTGATTCATCTGAATCTTCAACTTCCAACTGTGTCCCATTGTTGCTGTGTCCCATCTCTGGAACATTCTATCTCTGTCCACCTTGTCAATTCCTTTCAGTATTTTATATGTCGTTATCATATCCCCCCTATCTCTCCTGTCCTCCAGTGTCGTCAGGTCGATTTCCTTTAACCTCTCCTCGTAAGACATACCCCTTAGCTCTGGGACTAGTTTTGTTGCAAACCTTTGCACTTTTTCTAGTTTCATTACGGGTTTGGCTAGGTGTGGGTTCCAAACTGATTCCGCATACTCCAATGTGGGCTTAACGTACACGGTGTACAGGGTCCTGAACGATTCCTTGTTAAGATGTCGGAATGCTGTTCTTAGGTTTGCTAGGCGCCCATATGCTGCAGCAGTTATTTGGTTGATGTGCTCCTCAGGAGATGTGCCTGGTGTTATACTCACCCCAAGATCTTTTTCCTTGAGTGAGGTTTGTAGTCTCTGGCCCCCTAGACTGTATTCCATCTGCGGTCTTCTTTGCCCTTCCCCAATCTTTATGACTTTGCACTTGGTGGCGTTGAACTCCAGAAGCCAATTGCTGGACCAGGCCTACAGCCTGTCCAGATCCCTTTGTAGTTCTTCCTGGTCCTCGTCCGACTGAATCCTTCTCATCAACTTCACATCATCTGCAAACAGGGACACTTCGGAGTCTATTCCTTCCGTCATGTCGTTCACAAATAACAGAAACAGCACTGGTTCTAGGACTGACTCTTGTGGAACCCCACTCTGACACCTCACCTCGTACCATGACTCGCTGCTGTCTTCCTGACAAGTATTCCCTGATCTATTGTAGTGCCTTCCCTGTTATCCCTACCTGGTCCTCCAGTTTTTGCACTAATCTTTTGTGTGGAACTGTGTCAAACGCCTTCCTACAGTCCAAGAAAATGCAATCTACCCACCCCTCTCTCTCTTGTCTTACTGCCGTCACCCTGTTATAGAACTCCAGTAGGTTTGTGACACAGGATTTCCCGTCCTTGAAACCATGTTGGCTGCTGTTGATGAGATCATTCCTTTCTAGGTGTTCCACCACTCTTCTCCTGATAATCTTATCAATGACTTTGCATACTATACATGTCAGTGACACTGGTCTGTAGTTTAATGCTTCATGTCTGTCTCCTTTTTTAAAAAATTGGGACTACATTTGCTGTCTTCCATATATCAGGTAATCTCCCTGTTTCGATAGATGTGTTTAATATTGTTGTTGTTGTTGTTGTTGTTGTTGTTGTTGTTGTTGTTGTTGTTGTTGTTGTTGTTGTTGTTGTTGTTGTTGTTGTTGTTGTTGTTGTTGTTGTTGTGTGTGTGTGTGTGTGTGTGTGTGGTGTGTGTGTGTGTGTGTGTTTGTTCGTTATGGGCGTGTGTTGTTGTTAGTGGCCATGTATTATGTTAGTTGTGGGCGTGTTATTATTGTTAGTTGTGGGCGTGTATTATTGTTAGTTGTGGGCATGTATTATTGTTAGTTGTGGGCGTGTATTATTGTTAGTTGTGGGCGTGTATTATTGTTAGTTGTGGGCATGTATTATTGTTAGTTGTGGGCATGTATTATTGTTAGTTGTGGGCGTTGTATTATTGTTAGTTGTGGGCGTGTATTATTGTTGTTGTGGGCGTGTATTATTGTTAGTTGTGGGCGTTTTATTATTGTTAGTTGTGGGGTGTATTATTGTTAGTTGTGGGCGTGTATTATTGTTAGTTGTGGGCGTGTATTATTGTTAGTTGTGGGCGTGTATTATTGTTAGTTGTGGGCGTGTATTATTGTTAGTTGTGGGCGTGTATTATTGTTAGTTGTGGGCGTGTATTATTGTTAGTTGTGGGCGTGTATTATTGTTAGTTGTGGGCGTGTATTATTGTTAGTTGTGGGCGTGTATTATTGTTAGTTGTGGGCGTGTATTATTGTTAGTTGTGGGCGTGTATTATTGTTAGTTGTGGGCGTGGTATTATTGTTAGTTGTGGGCGTGTATTATTGTTAGTTGTGGGCGTGTATTATTGTTAGTTGTGGGCGTGTATTATTGTTAGTTGTGGGCGTGTATTATTGTTAGTTGTGGGCATGTATATTGTTAGTTGTGGGCGTGTATTATTGTTAGTTGTGGGCGTGTATTATTGTTAGTTGTGGGCATGTATTATTGTTAGTTGTGGGCGTGTATTATTGTTAGTTGTGGGCATGTATTATTGTTAGTTGTGGGCGTGTATTATTGTTAGTTGTGGCCATGTATTATTGTTAGTTGTGGGCGTGTATTATTGTTAGTTGTGGGGTGTATTATTGTTAGTTGTGGGCGTGTATTATTGTTAGTTGTGGGCGTGTATTATAATTAGTTGTGTGCGTGTATATTGTTAGTTGTGGGGTGTATTATAATTAGTTGTGGGCGTGTATTATTGTTAGTTGTGGGCGTGTATTATTGTTAGTTGTGGGCGTGTATTATTGTTAGTTGTGGGCGTGTATTATTGTTAGTTGTGGGCGTGTATTATTGTTAGTTGTGGGCGTGTATTATTGTTAGTTGTGGGCGTGTATTATTGTTAGTTGTGGGCGTGTATTATTGTTAGTTGTGGGCGTTGTATATTGTTAGTTGTGGGCGTGTATTATAATTAGTTGTGTGCGTGTATTATTGTTAGTTGTGGGCGTGTATTATAATTAGTTGTGGGCGTGTATTATTGTTAGTTGTGGGCGTGTATTATTGTTAGTTGTGGGCGTGTATTATTGTTAGTTAGTGGGCGTGTATTATTGTTAGTTGTGGGCGTGTATTATTGTTAGTTGTGGGCGTGTATTATTGTTAGTTGTGGGCGTGTATTATTGTTAGTTGTGGGCGTGTATTATTGTTAGTTGTGGGCGTGTATTATTGTTAGTTGTGGGCGTGTATTATTGTTAGTTGTGGGCGTGTATTATTGTTAGTTGTGGGCGTGTATTATTGTTAGTTGTGGGCGTGTATTATTGTTAGTTGTGGGCGTGTATTATTGTTAGTTGTGGGCGTGTATTATTGTTAGTTGTGGGCGTGTATTATTGTTAGTTGTGGGCGTGTATTATTGTTAGTTGTGGGCGTGTATTATTGTTAGTTGTGGGCGTGTATTATTGTTAGTTGTGGGCGTGTATTATTGTTAGTTGTGGGCGTGTATTATTGTTAGTTGTGGGCGGTATTATTGTTAGTTGTGGGCGTTGTATTATTGTTAGTTGTGGGCGTGTATTATTGTTAGTTGTGGGCGTGTATTATTGTTAGTTGTGGCGTGTATTATTGTTAGTTGTGGGCGTGTATTATTGTTAGTTGTGGGCGTGTATTATTGTTAGTTGTGGGCGTGTATTATTGTTAGTTGTGGGCGTGTATTATTGTTAGTTGTGGGCGTGTATTATTGTTAGTTGTGGGCATGTATTATTGTTAGTTGTGGGCATGTATTATTGTTAGTTGTGGGCGTGTATTATTGTTAGTTGTGGGCATGTATTATTGTTAGTTGTGGGCGTGTATTATAATTAGTTGTGGGCGTGTGTGGTGAATGAGAAGTACACGTAACCTATTAAACCGGAGTGGAAACGAGTTTTTTTTCGGGTAAGAACAACCTTCCGCTCTATATAGAGCTTTACGAGGTTTATCCAGCCATGACTTGAAAAATGTTCTGTACACGGAGAAACGTTGCTTCAAAACTTGTTCTGGTTGTGGGCGAGACAGCCTGGTTGTGAACAACTCAGCCTGGGTGTGGACAACACAGCCTGGGTGTGTACAACACAGCCTGGTTGTGGGTGAGACAGCCTGGTTGTGAACAACTCAGCCTGGGTGTGGACAACACAGCCTGGGTGTGGACAACACAGCCTGGTTGTGGGCGAGACAGCCTGGGTGGAATATCAAAATGGTATACAATACCAACAGGTTGGTAGGTAAGACACATAGGCAACATTTAGGCAACTTTATTCCGAAACGTTTCGCCTAACAGTAGGCTTCTTCAGTCGAATACAGAAAGTACTCGACTGAAGAAGCATACTGTATAGGCGAAAAGTTTCGGAATAAAGTTGCCTAAATGTTGCCTGTGTGTCTTACCTCACAGCCTGGGTGTGGACAACACAGCCTGGGTGTGGACAACACAGCCTGGGTGTGGACAACACAGCCTGGGTGTGGACAACACAGCCTGGGTGTGGACAGCACAGCCTGGATGTGGACAGCACAGCCTAGGTGTGGACAACACAGCCTGGGTGTGGACAACACAGCCTGGGTATGGACAACACAGCCTTGGTGTGGACAACACAGCCTGGGTGTGGACAACACAGCCTGGGTGTGGACAACACAGCCTGGGTGTGGAAAAACCAGCCTGGGTGTGGACAACACAGCCTGGGTGTGGACAACACAGCCTGGGTGTGGACAACACAGCCTGGGTGTGGACAGCACAGCCTGGATGTGGACAGCACAGCCTAGGTGTGGACAACACAGCCTGGGTGTGGACAACACAGCCTGGGTATGGACAACACAGCCTTGGTGTGGACAACACAGCCTGGGTGTGGACAACACAGCTGGGTGTGGACAACACAGCCTGGGTGTGGACAACACAGCCTGGGTGTGGACAACACAGCCTGGGTGTGGACAACACAGCCTGAGTGTGGACAACACAGCCTGGGTGTGGACAACACAGACTGGGTGTGGACAACACAGCCTGGGTGTGGACAACACAGCCTGGGTGTGGACAACATAGCCTGGGTGTGCACAACACAGCCTGAGTGTGAACAACACAGCCTGGGTGTGGACAACACAGCCTGGGTGTGGACAGCACAGCCTAGGTGTGTGGACAACACAGCCTGGGTGTGGACAACACAGCCTGGGTGTGGACAACACAGCCTGGGTGTGGACAACACAGCCTGGGTGTGGACAACACAGCCTGGGTGTGGACAACACAGCCTGGGTGTGGACAGCACAGCCTGGGTGTGGACAACACAGCCGGGGTGTGGCCCAACACAGCCTGGGTGTGGACAACACAGCCTGGGTGTGGACAACACAGCCTGGGTGTGGACAGCACAGCCTGGGTGTGTGTCATGTGGGTTTCGAAACGTGGAAAAGGGGTAAGAATACTCACGTAGGCTGGTAGTACGTATAATATAACGGAAAGTATGGGAAGGCACCAACAGCCGACCTGCTTCTCTCTGCTCCCTATCTGGACTGACTCATAGTGCCTATGGGTGAGGGTATTTGAAATCCTGCTATGGTCAGCAGCAATATGAATACAGTCAGTGATTCACGCAGAGACAGTTGGTAGTGAGTCATCTACTGGTACACTGGTTACTGGTAAATGGTTACTAGGAACTGGTACTACTACTGAGAGCTCGGCGACGCTAACGTATGTCGTCCCGACATACAACTAATACAAACTAGAGACGGCAGGTGTACGGCTTGGGCTGATTCTATACAATGTCAAAGTACACAACAATTGAACATTATAACATACATAAGTAGAATATTGGAATGGAAGCTTACATAATTGAAACTGTAATAAACTGTAATGCAATACAAGGTATAATATAGCACAACTCATCGAATGAAACTCAATGTTGAGATTACACAATAGAAGTGATAAAAAAAAAATTTGATCGATCGATCTGTATTCATGTGATCTACGGATTCTGAGGAAGGAATATATACAAAGAAAGAAGTGTTTAACAGAAAGGCAGATTCGGTGCACTCAAATCTAGACTGTTAATTCTCAGAATTCGGAGAGAACGTGAACACAAAAAAAAAATCTTGAATACTGATAAGTTGATACTGTAATTATTCATCTATACAGGTTATTTACTTTTTACCCCAACTCTGCTAGGGTGAAAATTGACATATGCAGAATGGGTGTCATCTCTGGGAGGATCAAACTCTGTTGCACTGGCTAACTCATGCTGTATTTGAGGCAAATCTGAATTGGTAGTTACAAATGATACTTGAGGATTTCTCAATACCTGTTGTGTACGTAGGGAATAACGACATTCAGGTTGATCGTCTGACTGAGTATCAGAGGTAGAGAGTACAGGATCAGGAGGATTGTCAGAGTCTGTCACATTAGTCCGGGTTGGAACATCATTATCATCACATACTAACTTCATATGATCTAAATGCGATCCTTTTATACTGACCAGAAACTAATTTCTCTAACCTTAAAACTTATTACCAGTGATATGTTCAACTACTCGATAAGGACCAACAAACTTTTGATCAAGCTTAGGCATTGCAGACGTTTTGTTAAAGTTGGTTAGCGTAACTCTCGAACCTACTTTGATTTTTGGGTGGCTTTGCTCGAGTGTTTGCGACTCTTGTAAATTCTGCTGTTGATTTATGAAGTGTTTCACGGATTCTTCTAAAAACACTTTGAGCTAAGCTGGTACGATTGCTATGAAATCATCAGGGTTGTAATTTGGTTTCGGATTAGAATATAGCAACTCATAAGGCAAACGTTTATCACACCGTACAATGCATAATGTGGAGTGTCACCTATAGAAACATTGTAAGCAGAATTTATAGCACACTACACATCAGGTATAACTTCATCCCAAGTTTCACTGGGTTTGGGGTTGATAGTGGCTCTCAAGACATCAAGTACTTTCTTATTGGTACGTTCCGCCTAACCCATTGCTGGCAGGAGTGATGAGGAACAATGTGGATTTAGAGATCTTGTACAAGGTGCACAAATTTTCAAGAATCTCATTACAGAATTCACCTCCATTATCTGTTACTAGGGACTTAGGGGTGGTATGCCTGCAGATAATACGTTCTTTAAAACGCTTTAGCTACTGTCTCGGCAGTCTTATCTGCAATAGGAACTAACTCACAATATCTGGTGAAATGATCTACCATAATACACAAATGTTTGTTGCCCTGGAGGGAACATTGGAAATTAGTTAACAAATCTAGCGCAACTCTTTCCCACGGTTCGCTAGTGGTTGGATACACTTGGATTGGATTAGGACCATTAGCATTACCTTTATGTTGCATGCAGACACTACATTTCTTAACATACTCAGAAATATCAGTTTGCCATACGAGGCCAAAGATTTCAATCTGGCTTGTTTTACTGAACGATCCATACCAGGGTGCGCAACACCTGGTACATCGTGAACTAGCTGTAAGGCTACATTCGCTAGTGACTGTGGAATTACTAACTGGTATACTCTTCTGCTAGGAGTACCCAACTCGGCTGTTCGATACAGTAATTCTAGGTTCATGACAAAGTCACTGATGGGTGCTGGTGGCTTCACAGTCAGAATTAAAAATCTTCCTGGAGCAGGAATCGAATCACACCAGACCACATGGGATCTGTTCGTTGAGCATTCTTGACATCTTCAGCACTAAATGGAGGGTCTGCAGTTACTATACTAACATGTCGCGATAAGGCATCTACGACTACATTTGACTTGCCAGGTAAGTGTTCAAAGGTGGGATTGAACTCTTGGATAGTCAAGGTCCATCTGGCTAACCTTCCAGTAGGTTGTTTGTTCTGGAATAAAGGTATCAGTGGAGCATGGTCTGTCAAGACATGAACAGAGTACTGATAAATAATGTCTCGGAAGTGCTTTAAAGACCATACTATTGCTAAAGCTTCTTGCTCAGTTACTGTATAATTACGTTCAGCCTTCGTAAGGACTCGGCTAGCAAATGCAACTGCATTGTACTTGCCATCAGTCTTCTGAGCTAGTACGGCACCCATGCCAATAGAACTAGCATCAGTTGTCAGATAGAAGGGCTTAGAAAAATCTGGAAATTTCAAAATTGGAGCAGATGTTAGCTTTTCTTTTAAAGTTTGGAATGCTCTTTCTTGACGGAAGGTCCAAACAAAAGGAGCATCTTTCTTAAGCAACTCAGTTAGAGGAGCAGCTATGGAAGAAAAATTGGCAATGAAAGATCTATAAAAACCTGCTAAGCCCACAAAGGATCTTACGGCATCAGCAGTTTTGGGTGTTGGAAAATTTAGTACTGCAGTTACTTTAATTTGGTCAGTCGTAACCCCACTAGGAGTGACTACGTGACCAAGAAATTTAATTTCTGATATGAAAAATTGACATTTAGACAGTTTGATCTTTAAATTGGCTTCTTCAAGCTTACCAAGTACTATATCAAGTCTTTTCAAGTGTGTATCCACGTCTTTAGACATGATGATTACATCATCTAAGTACACCATAAGTGCATTACCTATGAGACCTCTAAAGATATTAGTCATGAGCCTTGAGAACGTGATAGGGGAGGATCACAGCCTGGGTGTGGACAACACAGCCGGGGTTTGGACAAAAACAGCCTGGGGGGACAACACACCCCTGGGTGTGGACAGCACAGCCTGGGGTGGAAAAGCACAGCCTGAGTGGGACAACACACCGGGTTTTGGAAAACCACACCCCTGGGGGGAAAACATAGCATAAAAAAGCCCATCACAACAAGTAGGGGTCATCACTCAAACTAATGCCCCACCCTTTTCCCCCTTCATTTTTTATTTTGCTCGGTTTTTTCCTGGCGTAGGCATCTTTTTTCCATCATTCCTAACTCTTTCCCCTGTTTAAATTACCCCCTTCCCCCCCCTTTCTTTTTCTTTTCTCTCCTTTTTTTTTTTTAACGAACTTTTCTCCCCCGTCTCCCGTTTTTTCATCTTTTGTCTCTCCTAAAATTTTCCCTCCAACCACCTTTTCTGCCCCTTTTTTAAATACTCCCTTGCTTCTCTAGACAAACCCCTGCCTCTTGTTTTTTAATTTTCCCATTTTGTTTTAAATTTTTACGCTAAATTTCATTTAAAGGTGTTATTTTCCCCGTTTTTTTAAAACCCATGTCGTGGGAATGACTCACAAAAATCGTAATGAAAACGATTGCAAAAAAACCAAAACCCCCGGGGCAGGCTAAAACCCCCGCGATCAACTGTGGGTCGATTCGGTTAAATTTCCACAAAGCCAAGCGAATTTTTAAATTTTTGCTGAAAACTGCGATAAATCAACCGAAATCACAGAAATCTGTATCCCCGATATATTTAAATTGGTTTTAATACAAATTACCTGGGATTAAATTTTGCAAATTAACTTTTTTTTGCGTAAACCCCAAAAAGCAAAGGATAAATTTTTTCCCCAACTATATTGTGCCCCCAAAATTTAGTGAGTGTTTTTGGGGTTTTTGTGGTGTTTATTTCACTAAGGCGCATCACGTTTTTTTACCACCCTTAATCAGACTTTAACCCCTTAACAAGATCAAAAAATTTCTAAAAAGAAAGATAAAAGTTTAAAAAACACTTATCAACAAAGGGGAAAATCTTTAATGAGGAAACGTTTCGCCAAAACAGGGCTTCATCAGCCAATACAGAGCAAAAGGTGTAAGAAGAAGGAGTTTGAGGTAATCATTTCCCGCCCGGGATCAAATTTTTTCACCCCTCAATGATTGATGGACTGAACACGTCGACTGAAGGTCTTCCCCTACTAATTCCCTACAACCCTTTTCTCTTACAAAACCAAAAATTTTTCTTTCCCGTAACCTAATTTCCTCCCTTTACCACCCACCTTTTTTTTTTTCCCCAAACCTACCTACCAATCCTTTTTTCCCTCCCTACTTATCTGTGCAAAATTTATGCTCTCATATTTTTCCCTTCCACCTACAATCCTGTTTCCCCTACCTTACTTACCCTTTCCCTCCCCCCCCTTTTTTTAACGGGAAGTAAGGGGGGGAGGGAGGAAACCCAGGGGGAGGGGAGAGAAATAAAACAAGTGGGAGAAAGGTAGGGGGAGGGGGGGATTTTTAATTTCCCCCCTTTTGTCGGGGAAGGCAATTCCACAAGAAAATAAATAAAAACCCCCAAAATTTTTGACGAAAAAAAAATCGCGAGTCACGAGAGGGGAAAAACAAACCAAGGGAAAAAAGGGATTGTTTGGCCAACACAAACCCTTAAAGAACTCCCCCGGGGTTAAAAACTACCCTTTGAGCCTGACAGGGTAAAAAAAACCCTTGGGGTTTACAACAAGGGGAAACCAACTACCCCTTGAGTCCTGTCAGAGTAAAATTTAATCCCTTGTGTATTTCAGGTCACACTTTTCCCTTTTGTGAAACTGTATAAACCAAAAATTGTGGGGAACCTGTATACAAACACACACCCACATACATATCCCTATAAATTATAAATATATATATAAAAAAATTAAATATATATATGTCTGCCGAATAGGCAAAATTAGGGGATTTTTGGGTTTAAATGAAAACTTCCCCTTGCCATATGGGGAAGGGGAAAATTGGTATGCAAAATTTTGGGCCAAAATCATTCAAACCCAAAAGAAAAAATATTTTTTCCCCTGTGTTTTTTTTTGTATTAAATTATTGTAAATAAATCTAAAATAAAATTTATTTTAGGTTTAGGCAAAAAATTTTTTAAAATTCGGGTTATTATAAGTTTTATTTAAGTTTTCTAAGTTTCTTTTGGTGCAAAATTTAAAAAATTTTTTTACATTATAAATTAATGAAAAAAATATATTTTTAAACTATTTTAAAAATTTTTAAAAGGATTTAATTTTTTAAATTTTTTTCTTGCTAATTGCCCAGTTTTACTTTTTGGGGCAGGGACAATAAATATATATAAATTTTAAATATATTTTAAAATAAATAAATATAAAATATATATATAAAATTTATATAAAATATTTAAAAAAAAAATAAAATATATAAAAATACATGCAATAAAAACACAAAAAACCCAGGTTTTTTAAAAATATGCAAAAAAACCCAACCAGTGAAAGAAAGTGAAATTCCAAGCGCTTTCGTGACTACTTTACATTGTCCAAAGGGAAATTGAAAGTAATACATCAAAGGAAGGCAATAAAAAGGGGTTTTTAAACCCCACCTCACGTCAAAATCCCCCACAACAAAGACTGTAGCAAGGACTTGAGGTGTTGGGCTAACCCTTTTTTAAAGCCTTCCTTTGAATAAATTTCTTTTTATATTCCTGACCAAAGTGATATTCCCCGAAAAGGGTGGAAAATTTTTCTAATCTTTCCCCAGGGTTTTTTTTTGGGATATATATAAAATATAAATAAATATATAAAAAATTTATAAAAAAATAATTTTATATATAAATATATATATATATATAAAATTATTATTTAAAGGGCAGAGAGAGAAGAATTTTTCCCCCGGAGTGACACACCCAGACATACTATTTTCTCCCACCATAGCCCAGTCTTTGAGGCCAAGGGACCCCAGCTTTTTTTTTCCCTTTCCCCCGAATACGAGCAAACTTTTTAAATTTTTACTTTTTGTAGTTCCACACAAATACCTGGGGGGTGCCACACACTGACTGGTGGTGCTACACACTGACCTGGTGGGGCCACACACTGACCTGGGGTTCCACACACGAAACCCGGTGGTTTCACACACCTGACCGGTGGGGCCAAAACAAGAACCCGGGGAAAGCTAAAACACTGAAACCCGGTGGGTGCAAAACAAATTTCCCCTGTTGCCAAAATCCAACCCCGGGGTTTCCCCACCCTCACCCCGATTTTGGGCCCCACGCTGACCGGGTGGTGCTACACACGACCTGGTTGTGCCACACACTTTTTTTAAAACCCGGGGGGTGCCACCCCCTGAAACCCCCTTTGGGCCCACAAAACGACCTGGTGGGGCCAAAAACACCCGACCTGGGGTGCCAAAAAAACGACCTGGTTTGGGGCCACACAAAAAAGACCTGGGGTTTTGGGCCCCACACTGACCTTTGGGGGTCCCACCCCGACCCCGGTGGTTTCCACACCCCTGACCTGTGGGCCACACAAATTACCCCGGGGTGCCCCCACACTGAAAATGGTGTGCCCACACTACCGGTGGGAGCAAAAACACTGACCGGTTGGGGCTATAAAATTGACCGGTTTGGGGTTCCACACACTGACCTTGGGGGTCCCACAAACTGACCTTTGGGGTCCCACACACTGACCTGGTGGGCCACACACTGAAACCCGGTGGTGCCACACCCCTGCCTGGGTCCCACACACGACCTGGGGTGCCACACACTGCCCCGGGGGTCCCCCCACACTGACCGGTGGTGGGCCAACCCCACTGACCTGGGGGTTTCCCCCCACACTGACCCCGGTGGTCCACACCTGACCGGGTGCTACACACGAAACCCGGTGTCCCCCCAAAACTGACGGGTGGGTCCCCAAAAAACAAATGACCTGGTGTTCCACACCCCAGACCCCGGTGGCCCCCCACACTCCCCGGGGGGTGCCAAAACACTGACCTGGTGGTGCCACACCCTGACCGGGGTGCCACAACCCAAAGCCGGGGGTCCCACAAAAACTGACCTTTTGGTCCCACACACTGACCTGGGTTGCCCACACCCCAAATGACCTGGGGGTCCCCACACCCGAAACCCGGGGGGCCAACCCCACGACCTGGGGGGCCACAAAACTGACCTGGTGGGGGCCACACACTTACCTGGTTTGGGGCCAACCCCCACGACCAAAGGGGGCCACACACTGACCTGGTGTTTTCCCACACGACCTGGTTTGGGGCCACAAAATGACCTGGGGGTGCCAAAAAACTGACCTGGTTTTGCCACACCCCGACCTGGGGTGCCACAAAGGGCCGGTGGTGCCCCAACCCCTTTACCTGGGGGGCCACACACTTGGGCCGGGTTTGCCCCCACCCTGACCTGGGGGTGCCCACACAGTTACCGGTGGTGCCACACACTGCCCGGGGTACCCACACACTGAAACCCGGGTTTTGCCCCACACTTTACCTGGGGTGCCACACACGACCTGGGGGGTGCCACACACTGACCCCGGTGGGCCACACGTGACCTGGGGGTGCCACACACCCGACCTTTTGGTCCCAAAAACACGACCTGGTGGTGCCACACACTGACCTTTTGGGCCCCCAAAACTGACCTGGTGGGGCCCCACAAAATGACCTGGTTTTGGGCCCCCACACTACCTTTTGGGGTTTCCACACCCCCTGGGCCTGGTGGTGCCACCATTTACCGGTGGTCCCCCCAAAACTGACCTGGTGTTGGGCCAACCCCACGAAACCCGGTGTTTCCACACCCCGACCTGGGGTGCCAAAACACTGACCTGGGGGTGCCACACACTACCTGGGTGTTGGCCACAAAACCCGACCCGGGGGTCCCACACACTGACCCCGGTGGTGCCACACACGGGCCTGGTGGTGCCACCACACCCGACCTGGTGGTCCCAAAACACTTGACCTTGGGGGGCCAAAACCCTGACCTGGTGGGGCAAAAACACTGACCTGGGGAACCCAAATCGCCTTTTCCCAAACCCCAATTAATTTTCCCCTATTATTTACTTGACAACCCTTTTGTGCTAAAATTATCATTGTTTTGACATTATTCCCCACTATTATTGTTTTCAGTTTTCCCAAAATTTTTCACCATAAAAAATAAAATGCCAAAAAAAATCAAGCAAATAATCCCCTGGAAAAATTTTTAAAAATTTCTCATATTATGTAAAATAATTAAAGAACAAATTTTTTTAAACACAGCTAACAATGATGATCATCCGGGGTTTTACATTTCTGTGTACAAATCGAAAATTTAAAAAAAATTTGAAAGAGAAGAAAAAGCTGAAAAATTTAAATATGAGCGCAGATCTTCAAGGGTGATTTTTTTATGGGGGAGGAAAAAAATTTATGTGGAATTTTTTTTAATTAAATTTTAAAGCGCAACACCGGGAAATATTTTTAAATAATATATAAATTTTCACACACATAAAAATATATATATAAATAAATATATATAAATAAAATATATATATATATATAAAAAATATTTTATATATAAATATATACATATATATATATATAAATATATTTAAAATATATAAAAATATAATATTTATAAAAAATTTTATATATAAACACCAAAAGGTCGCGTATTACCCGCGTTTACTAACACCCAAGTGGGGTATTGACCCGCGTTACTAACAACCAAGTCGGGTACTGACCCGCGGTACAAACACGGTCCCAGGAAACTGTTCTTTCCTTAATTAATTTATGCAGAATATTCCAATGGTAACTTAAAAAACAAATACCAATAGTACATTTGAAGGCAAGCTATGGGAAGGTGTAATTAAGCCACACACACAATAAATACAATTAAGAATCCCAAAAATCTGTCATATGAGTTGCGACCAAAAACAATACGTTTTTTTTTTTTTAATATAAAAGCCGAGACAAAAATGGAAATCATTCTATAGACGACATACCTATCCGTTTCCCTAATTAAAATTTCCCAATATATTTCTTCGTCAAAATTTCCCAGCGTGCGTACGGACCCAGTTTTAGCCTTTTTTTTTTAAAGAATTCAGAATATTCATAATAATAATATAAAATAATAATAATAATAATAATATAATAATAATAATAATAATAATAATAATAATAATAATAATAATAATAATAATAATGAGGGCGAGTTGAATATATGCAACTATAAAGAACTTTTATAATTTTGGACCCAAGTGGGTTTTAACCATTCTTTTGTAGAGGTTAAAACATGAATAAAAAAAATATTAACACCATTAACAACTTCGGCAATAATAATATTAGTAATAATAAAATAACTAAAATAACAACAATAATAATAACAGTAACAATAATTAATAATCGTAACAATAATACTAACAATAACTAAAAACAATAATAACAGTAAACTAATAATAATGATAAAATTTAACAATAACGATAACAAATAAAAAAATTCATAACTAAAACAAATATAATAATAACAATAATAACTAATAATATTAATAACAACAGTAATGATAATAATAATAATAATAATAATAATAATAATAATAATAATAATAATAACCTCGGAGACGAGAGTTTGCCGCTCCGCTGCGCTACGGATAACAAATGAACCGCGGAAAGCGCTTCAATTGGCGCACACTCTCCCACCCGTCCCATTAATTTAGTCAGCCTTTCCGGCTTCCCCGTCAACTTGTGGAGGGAGACAGGAAGGGAACGCTCTCAATTAATCTTGGAATAATGATCTCTTCGGCCAACCAATCTGTTTAGCCCGCTGACTTATGTTTATTTATAGAGACTTGGGAATAGGAAGGAGGATCCAGACCTGCTTCCAGATTGGCTCTTTTGTTTCCAGTCTTCCTTTCTCTCGCTCTCTCTTGACTCGCTATTTCAATACTTTCTTCCTTATTATTTTTCCCGATGACTCTTCTTTTTTCACCATCCCTGAGCGAGGGACGGTAATTGCGATGCACTTTTTTGTGCTTTCTAAGGAGAGTGGATGTGTTTGTTTGTTGGAGAAGGAAAATGGTTGAGAGGTTATGAAGGCGGCTGTAACGTGAGGTCCTCCTCACGCGGCATTAAATACTCGTCTATCACGGGGCCATTCCCTCACGTCCGATGGGTATCTCCGCCCCCTTCCTCTCTCTCTCTCTCTCTCTCTCTCTCTCTCTCTTTCTCTCTCCTACTAGGATCAAATTAGTGCTGAAGGTCCAAGTTCCCATATCTGCCGAATTTGAGCTCATCTCTGTGATCAGTAACACATCTCTCCTTTTCCTGTTGCCCCACACTAACACTTAGGTCTGTCAGCCAGAGTGGCTAAGCAGGCATCGTTCTACGCTAAGAAACTGCTCTTCTTCTGGGGATAGACGATGATGCCATCAGAACGGTTAGTGGATTACTGGAATTGTTGAATGCTTCTGTTGATGAATCTGACATCATTGTGTCGTGCATGCCAACTCTTGAGCAGTTTAGACCATGTAGCAGTTTAGACCATTGCCAGATTCACATTATGCAGCAAATACGTACATTATGGACTGGGGCAGAAAGGCTGAGAGCCTCTGCAATACGGATGACCTGTAGGTGTGGCTCAAGACATATGCCCATTGCAGAAATGGAAACTGCTACGAGAAACATTCCAGAATGATGTGTGCTAATAGCTTATGAGGATCAGGCAGGACTGCAAAGAGACCTGGACAGGCTGCAAGCCTGGTCCAGCAACTGGCTACTCGAATTTAACCCTGTCAAATACAAAGTCATGAAGATCGGAGAAAGGCAAAGAAGACCGCAGTGTAGACTAGGTGGCCAAAGACTGCAAACCTCACTCAAGGAAAAGGATCTTGGGGTAAGTATAATGCTGAGCACATCTCCTGAGGTGCACATCAACCATATAACTGCTGCAGCATATGGGCGCCTGGCAAACCTGAGAACAGCGTTCCGATACCTCAGTAAGGAATCGTTCAAGACTCTGTACACCGTGTACGTCAGGCCTATATTGGAGTATGCAGCACCAGTATGGAACCGTCACCTAGTCAAACACGTCACGAAACTGGAGAAAGTGCAAAAATTTCCAACGCGATTAGTTCCGGAGCTGAGGGGTATATCTTATGAGCAGAGGTTAAGTGAGCGCAACCTGATGACACTAGACGATAGGAGGGATAGGGGGGACATAATAACAACGTATAAAATATTGAGAGAAATTGATACGGTGGACATGGATCGAATGTTTCAGAGATGGGCTACAGGAAAAAGGGGACACAATTGGAAGCTAAAAACCCAGATGAGTAATAGGGATGTTAGGAAGTATTTCTTTAGCCTTAGAGTTGTCAGGAAGTGGAATAATCTGGAGAGTGAAGTAGTGGAACCAAGTTCCATACATATTTTAAGAAGAGGTATGATAAAGCTCATGGAGCAGGGAGAGAGTGAGTTAGTATCGACCAGTGAAGAAGCGGGACCAGGAGCTAGGACTCGACCCTGCAACCTCAACTACGTGAGTACACACACGCACATACACACACACACACACACACACACACACACACACACACACACACACACACACACACACCACACACACACACACACCAACACACATTATATATATATATATGTATATATATATATATTTTTTTATATTTTAAAATATATATATATATATATATATATATATATGACAGTAGTTTGTTGGATTATGTATTGGTAGAAAAAAACTGTTGAGTAGACTTCAGGATGTACATGTTTTTAGAGGGCCACAGATATATCAGATCACTTTTTTAGTTTAGCTACACTGAGAGTAAAAGGAGAGGGATACAAGGAGAATAGAAGCATCAGGGGAAAAGAGGGTAAAGGTTTATAAACTAAAAGAGGGGGCAGTTAGGGTAAGATATAAACAGCTATTGGAGGATAGATGGGCTAATGAGAGCATAGGCAATGGGGTCGAAGAGGTATGGGGTAGGTTTAAAAATGTAGTGTTAGAGTGTTCAGCAGAAGTTTGTGGTTACAGGAAAGTGGGTGCAGGAGGGAAGAGGAGCGATTGGTGGAATGATGATGTAAAGAGAGTAGTAAGGGAGAAAAAGTTTTGCATATGAGAAATTTTTACAAAGTAGAAGTGATGCAAGGAGGGAAGAGTATATGGAGAAAAGAAGAAGTTAAGAGAGTGGTGAAGCAATGTAAAAAGAGAGCAAATGAGAGATGGGTGAGATGTTATCAACAAATTTTGTTTAAATAAAAAAAAAGTTTTGGAGTGAGATTAACAAGTTAAGAAAGCCTAGAGAAAAAATGGATTTTGTCTGTTAAAATTGGAGAGGAGAGTTATTAAATGGAGAGTTAGAGGTATTGGAAGATTTAAGGAATATTTTGAGAATTGTTTAAATGTTGATGAAAAATAGGGAAGCTGTGATTTCGTGTATAGGGGGAAGGAGGAATAACATCTTGTAGGGGTGAGGAAGAGCCATTTGTGAGTTTTGGGGGAAGTTCGTGAGGCAGTAGGGAAAATGAAAGGGGTAAGGCAGCCGGGATTGATGGGATAAAGATAGAAATGTTAAAAGCAGGTGGGGATGTTAGTTTTGGAGTGGTTGGTGCAATTATTTAATAAATGTATGGAAGAGGGTAAGGTACCTAGGGATTGGCCCGAGAGCATGCATAGTTCCTTTGTATAAAGCAAAGGGGATAAAAGGAGTGCAAAAAATTTTAGGGGATAAATCTGTTGAGTGTACCTGGTAAAGTGTATGGTAGAGTTATAAATTTAAAGATTAAGAGTAAGACGGAGAATAGGATAGCAGATGAACAAGGAGGCTTTAGGAAAGGTAGGGGGTGTGTGGGCCAGGTTTACAGTGAAACATATAAGTGAACAGTTTTTTAGATAAGGCTAAAGAGGTCTTTGTGGGATTTTTGGATTTGGAAAAGGCGATGACAGGGTGGATAGGGGGCAATGTGGCAGATGTTGCAAGTGTTGGTGTAGGAGGTAGGTTACTGAAAGCAGTGAAGAGTTTTTACGAGGATAGTGAGGCTCAAGTTAGAGTATGTAGGAAAAGAGGGAAATTTTTTCCCAGTAAAAGTAGGCCTTAGACAGGGATGTGTGATGTCACCGTGGTTGTTAATATATTTTTTAGATGGGGTTGTAAGAGAAGTAATGCGAGGGTCTTGGCAAGAGGCGTGGAGTTAAAAGAAAAGAATCACACACAAAGTGGGAGTTGTCACAGCTGCTCTTTGCTGATGACACTGTGCTCTTGGGAGATTTCTGAAGAGAAGTTGCAGAGATTGGTGGATAATTTGGTTAGGGTGTGCGAAAGAAAAAATTAAAGGTGAATACAGGAAAGAGTAAGGGTTTTGAGGATAAAAAAAAGATTAGGTGATGAAAGATTGAAATCAGATTGGAGGGAGAGAGTATGGGAGGTGAACGTATTCAGATATTTGGGAGTGGACGTGTCAGCGGATGGGTCTATGAAAGATGAGGTGAATCATAGAATGATGAGGGAAAAAGAGTGAGTGGTGCACTTAGGGGTTGGGAGACCAAAGAACTTTGTCCTTGGAGGGAAAAAGGGGAAATGTTATGAGAGTATAGTTTTTACCAACGCTCTTATATGGGTGTGAAGCGTGGGTGATGAATGTTGCAGCGAGGAGAGGCTGGAGGCAGTGGAGATGTCATGTCTGAGGCAATGTGTGGTGTGAATATAATGCAGAGAATTCGTAGTTTGGAAGTTAGGAGGAGGTGCGGGATTTTCCAAAACTGTTGTCCAGAGGGCTGAGGAAGGGTTGTTGAGGTGGTTTTGGACTGTAGAGAGAATGGAGCGAAACAGAATGACTTCAAGAGTGCTACAGGTCTGTAGTGGAAGGAAGGCAGGGTAGGGGTCGGCCTAGGAAGGGTTGGAGGGAGGGGTAAAGGAGGTTTTGTGTGCGAGGGGCTGATTCAGCAGGATGCGTGAGCGTGTTTGATAGGAGTGAATGGAGACAAATGGTTTTTAATACTTGACGTGCTGTTGGAGTGTGAGCAAAGTAACATTTATGAAGGGATTCGGGAAACCGGCAGGCCGGACTTGAGTCCTGGAGATGGAAGTCAGTGCCTGCACTCTGAAGGAGGGTGTTAATGTTGCAGTTTAAAAACTGTAGTGTAAAGCACCCTTCTGGCAAGACAGTGATGGAGTGAATGATGGTGAAAGTTTTTCTTTTCGGGCCACCCTGCCTTGGTGGAATCGGCCGTGTGATAATAAATAAATAAAATATATATATATATATATAATATATATATATATATATATATATATATATATATATATATATATATATAATATATATATATATATAAGCCACTTGGGGATTAAGGGTAAAAAGAACTATCTCTAGGCCATTTGACTCTCGCCAGAGCTTCGTCAGGAGCTATGTAATGTTGCAAAAGTCTGAACAGGTAGAATGTAAACGCTCTCATGGTTAGGTACGCGGTGTAGCCAGTGACTTACCCGCCTCCAAAAGACCCGCAAAACGCTCCCCACACGCACACGAAGAACCAAGACTCGACCCTCATCCACCACAACTAGGCGAGTACAAGCATCTCTGCAAGATCACCCTAATTTAATTTAATTTCCCCCTGGCTAATCATACACAATACAATCCATCACCGCTATAGCCCCTATCACTTATAATCTGATCCATCATTTATGCGGACCAGATTCCTTATCTTTTAATCGCATGCGGCATTAGGGTTGGATTACTCGTGATACAATGAGATCAAGACTGAGTTGGGAAGGTGAAGTGATGCTTGAAATTCTATTTATACAGAATATTATTGTTAAATAAAGTAACAATTATATTTTTGTTTTAACCCATGGGTCGTCTCCTACCGTATGAGGGAGTAACCCGAAAAAATCACTTTCACCGCCATTCATACATTCACCATTTCTCCAGAAGCGTTCTGACTTCGCAGCTCAGGTGACCTTCTAAACTACTTTCCTACCTCATAATTATCTTTATGAAAAATAATTTATCAGCTAAGTTTTAAAGTGTGAATGGAAGTCATACACAGTATATATATATATATATATATATATATATATATATACACATACCGAGTCATACATAGTATATATACCCCGAGAGCCATACACAGTATATATACACCGAGTCATACACAGTATATATACACCGAGTCATACACGGTATATATACACCAAGAGTCATGCACACTACATATACACCGAGAGTTATACACAGTATATACACATTGAGATTCATACACAGTATAGTTTCGTCTCTATTTTAGACATGAAAATGTTCTTGTCTTGTGGTGAAAAGATTTCGGGCAAACTTATGACCCTATCGTAGTCGACAGGTTTGAAACCCCATGAACCAACCAGCCAAGGTATAAAAACTTTCTGAATTTATCAAATTAAAGGACTACATTTTTGTAAGTTTGAAATTTATCATAGATGAGCAGCCTGTCTAAAATTTTGAGACTTTTTATGAGGATTCTACTTTGGTGAGGCAGTTACGTCTGATGAGTTGTCTTCATTGAGGCAGTTACGTCTGATGAGTTGTCTTCAGTGAGGCATTTACGTCTGATGAGTTGTCTTCAGTGAGGCATTTACGTCTGATGAGTTGTCTTCATTGAGGCAGTTACGTCTGATGAGTTGTCTTCATTGAGGCAGTTACGTCTGATGAGTTGTCTTCATTGAAGCAGTTACGTCTGATGAGTTGTCTTCAGTGAGGCATTTACGTCTGATGAGTTGTCTTCATTGAGGCAGTTACGTCTGATGAGTTGTCTTCAGTGAGGCAGTTACGTCTGATAGTTGTCTTCATTGAGGCAGTTTCGCCTGATGAGCTGTCTCCAGTGAGGCAGTTACGTCTGATGGGCCATCATCAGATGCATACAAGCGTACACCTGATGTCTTGGTTTTCCTGGCTGCCTGACGGTGGCTTATTTGTCAGGAAAACAAGACGCGTCTCCTGATGGTGTCTCTGTCATTTCATACTCACTATCTGGTTCGGAATCCACAAAATTCTTCACATCTCATACACTTCTGTATTATACAGCATCTCAAATAATGACACACTCACGTATACACATCATCTCATACCTAATACACTCACGTATCAATGTCTCATACCTAATATACTCGCGTATTATTCGGTATATCATACCCATACACTCGTATTATTCAAAATATCATAATATTCTCAGGTTTTAGACATTTCATACTTAATAGGAAGTAAAAATAATATATAATTCAGCTCTCATCAGACGGAGGATCGAGGATCCACCTCGCGTTTGCGCTGAATGACCCATATGGATTTAGCGCTTAACATGAATTAAACCATCTGGTCAAGAAACAGTAACAACAACGAGAATTTTAAAAATTATAGGCCTAAAACGAATGCTATAACATTGTCAAAATACTTTGAAATTTCCACTACTGATTGACCGAAATTTGTTTTGGGCACTGTCAACATAGACCCCAAAATTTCTTGCAGACTATTGATTTATAATGAAAGAAAATAGTCTTGGAACTTAACTATTCATAGCGGAGCTGAAATTATTATTATTATTAGTGTTATCATTTATTATTATTATTATTATTAATTATTATTATTATTATTATTATTATTATTATTATTATTATTATATTAATTATTTTCAACGAATCGGCCGTATCCGGCCGGGGTGACCTAAAAAGAAAAACTTTAGTTTTTCTTCATAAATTCAGCATTTTATACAGTAAAAGAGGGGTTACTAGCCCCTTGATCCCAACATTTTAGTCGCCTCGTACTACACACATGGTTTACGGAGGAAGAATTCTTTTCCACTTCTCCGTGGAGATAAAAGGAAATAAAGAAGAACATATATATATATATATATATATATATATATATATATATATATATATATTATATATATATATATATATATATATATATATATATATATATGCGAGTACAAACATGTGTAGTGTAACCCAAGTGTAAGAAATACAAGATATACCTGTTGTCCCGCATGTTTATGAAACAGAAAAAAAGACACCTACAGCCATGTAAAACAATTACAGGTTTCCGTTTTACACTCACTTAGCAGGAGGGTAGTACCTCCCTGGGTGGCTGCTGTCTACCAACCTACTACCTATTATTATTATTAGTAGTAGCAGTAGTAGTAGCAGTAGTAGTAGTAGTATTTTAATTTTTATTCTTATATTGGGAATGAGAGGTAACCTGGCATGATGCAAAGGGACGTTTAGATACAATTCCTTGGAACAAGAGCAATTACTGTGAATATTGATAATGCAGATAGGAATTAAAAGGACCAGGATCATGGAGACACAGGTGGAAGCTGGAGACACGGATGAGCCTTAGGGATGTAGATAAATATTTCTTTAGTCTCAAGTTTGTTGAAAAGTGAAATGACTCGGATGAGGCGGTAGTAGAGGCAAACTCAATATACAGCATCAAAAGTAGATATCACAAGGCCCAAAACGCCAGAAAATTAGTGAGAGACTGGCAGGAGCAGAGTCTCGACCCCCATAAGCATAACTCGACGAGTACAACTTACTTGGTAAATTGTATCTTAGCAAGAACGGTCCCTTGAGCGAATCTGCAGGGACCTCTTGCTCATTTCTGCAAAATGATGTGTCTCTTTGATCTCTTTTGTTATTCTGTACCACCACTGATTCTATCATTTACAATGATTTGTGATGTATCATAATTTGTAATGCATTACACTCAATTATCGTCATTATGTATAGTTCCATATATGTTCACCTGTTGTGTACATTATATTGTATTGAATCAGCCCAGAGCCATAATGCCTACAGTCTATCCTGTGCATAAGTTAGCTGTATGTTGGGATGCCATATGTTAGCGTCTCCGAGCTGTCAGTTGTGTTACTGTGTACTGTGTAGTATACTTAGATAATCCCAGCTGCTTTATAGATTTGCTCCCTTGCTAGCCGTGACGTCGCGAGACCCATCACATGAGAACAGAAGGCCAGAGGCCTCACTCTCAGTCACTTTCGGTCCTCTCAGTAGACATAGACAAGACAGGCAGGCTCCTGGGCTTCTCCTTAAGACTCTTTTAATTATACGCTTAGACTAACACCGTTTAGTCTCGCCAGCCCTACTCACCCACTGATGAGCTCACCAAACATAACAAATACCCGACTTAAACCTTCCACATATGCGCCCCTCTGTTGAGGGAGCATCTGTAGTGGCCATTAATTATAATCCTTAAGGTTTGAGCAAATAGAAACTGCTTTTCCACCTCCATGTCACCCTATGAGTTATAGGTGGAGGGACTGTCGTGGCTATCAAATATAATCTTTAGTTACTTTAGTTACGGCTTGAATGAAGATTATTTCTACTTGTACGGGAATGGCCCGTTGTAATAAATAAATTTGACTTGTAGTCTGATTATAAAGAAAACAGTCATTGTGAATATAAATAATTTGAAATTGCTCATCTTTTTCACAGCGTGTGGTTTATATGTCTGCTCTGTAATTAATTAAATATTCAAATCTCTACTCTAAATTATAATTTGTTTGGCAGTATTTCTGTAGAGTCTCATTCACAACACAAAACATGCCCCAACACACCACATTAACAATGTACGTCATAATAAGACATGACCCCCACACGCCACATCAACACAACTTAGGAAGACATGCCTCCACACACCATATCAACAACACAATGAACAATATTTTTCATATATATTTTACATTTCAATCACCATTCTTGACTTACATATTGATAACGGCAAGAAAATCGCCAAGAGGTGATCACGAAAAACGCCAAGTCAGGAACGGAGAGTAATCTCGAGCACTCTTTAACACTGTAGAAACGATATCTGTGTCAGGTTTGAGAGAACATGATCATTGATCACACAGTATCAGTATAATAATAGTACACAGTACCGACTAGTAGATGAGTTAGACACATTCACATTATCATCACCATCTCTCCTCCGCTTATATTTCCATATTTAATCATCTCTATTTGACTGAAGAAGCCTACTGTGTACACGAAACGCTTCGAAATTTAAGATACCTAACTGTTGTCTATGTCTTACACATCTATTGATCACAGTGTTGAAAACCGAATAATATTACCCTCCTTCCTTACTGGTGTTTCGCCTGGTGATAAATATGTACAAGATTCACAGATGAACAAAAGAGCATATTCAATATTTACGTCAAATCCCTCGAAAGACTTTATCCGGCATCTGCTCCAGACTCTAGTTATTAATAATATCGACGTTACAAGGGCAAGTCTACCTAATATCAGAGTGTAGAAGCTGACTCATATTTCCAGGACTTGAAAGGGAGTGTGCTTAAGCCAGGATTTCAAAACTGGGGGTACTTAAAAATAATGATGTGATGGAGAGATCAAAGAAGTCTTTAAAAAAATATGATTTTAGTATGTATGTGAAATTTCTTAATCTGTCGTAGTTTTTGTGGTCATCTTCTCCTTCTAATGTATACTTCTACTGTGCATATGAAAATGTATTTTTAAGACATTACGTGACTTAAATATTATTACTGATATTATTACTTTAAACAAGTTGGAGAACAACTCCAGGACTGCATCCCTTCGAGGAAGGTGCCTCGATGTTGTTGAAGGGTTCTTGATTCAGGGAATTGGAGTTGTTCTTTCCTTCTTCAATGTGGCTCACTCTGTTATGTGTTTTGCATTCGTATTCAAGGTTAGATGTGACTTCAGGTGAGCCGATGTGGCTTAAAGTGAGCCGATGTGACTTCAGGTGAGCCGATGTGACTTCAGGTGAGCCGATGTGACTTCAGGTGAGACGATGTGACTTCAGGGGAGCCGATGTGACTTCAGGTTAGCCGATGTGACTTCAGGTAAGCCGATGTGACTTCAGGTGAGCCGATGTGACTTCAGGTGAGCCGTCGTCATAGCAGTTATTGTCTGAGCTGCAGAAAGAATTTTTGGTAAATGTAAATCTGTTTGATGTGATACCGGTATTCTCGACAAAAACAAAATTCTCAATTTTTTTCAAGTCCTGGAAATTTCATAAATTTGAGGTTAGTTAATTTGTCCTGGACGACGAGCTTTTCAAAAATTATACAAATCATAAATGTGGAAGCATATTCTTTTTCTTTTGTAACAAATGAATGATAAAAGTCAATCAACAATAAAGTATTAATTAACAATTAACAAAAAAAAAAAAATGAAAACTCACGTAACTAGTATTGCGATATTTTCATTTTCACAGAATATGTTACTCTATAAATTATTTTTACCTTTTTTTTTTTTTGAGGCACATAATGATTTTTTTTTTTTCAGTAGTAGGCGTAATGGGATATGAGGAACATGTCTGCATGTTGTTACTGCCTCGCGATCCAATTAACTACGACACTAAATGTGCAGTTCTCTCCAATTGCAGTTTCGTGCTTCCCTCCCTTCCCCTACCATCTTTCTTTTGGGTTTAACCTCCCCTTGAACAACCCTCCTACCCCATCAACCTCCGACATCCCTTGCTTCCCCCGCCTCACGTTAAAGTAACTCCCAACCAACCCCAAATTTTAGTCAGCTGTTTTAAGTTGTACGAAATCACATGAGCAAAAATTGCCAAATAATCACAGAAGGTAGCAGATTAAGATAAGAGAATAAAACTTAACTACTGTTATTAAAAAAAATTCAATATCTTCAACTCCGGTGATACAGCACAGATCATTTCTTGTTCCTTGTTTGAACTAGTATCAGAGAGTTCCATGATTCCTGGACGGACTAAGCAAAGTGTAAGTAAATAGTGGTAATTTTTGAGGCACTCATCTGACAGTATGTGATCGTCAGTGTGATCACAGTAAAGGCCCCTCAGCAGCTGAGATGTTCTTCACTTCATTATGTGGCTTCAGTCACTAGATGACTCCAGTGTTAGCTGTATAGTTGCAATGGACGCTGAAGGGGATTTTGAGCGTGTGTTATTACAGCCTGCTGGCAGAACTACAAGAACTAGGAGTTTCTGGTTTCACTCAGTCTCCAGAAGGACTATTTTCAAGGTAGATCTCTTAAGGAAGGTTCTTAAAGGAGCAGTTTCTCCTAACCACTTAACTGGTTCCCGCTTGCCATAGGTCGTTGAAACAGAAATTTTAAGGTGAGGGATTAGGCAAGCTTCCTTCCTAAGTGGTTTACAGAAACTGGTCCAACAAACAGATGATTTAAAGGAAGGGGCCTTCAACGGGACCATGGGTTTATAAAGTAGTCATTTCAACCCTTTCAGAATCACTTGCCTACAGAGACGACGGAAATAACATTTGCTAAGAGAGGAGATGCCTACAACGCTGAGGTAGATAACAAAGTTGTACCTATATCCGCTTACAACAAACGATGACACGCTCAATTTACTAGCGAGAAAACACATAATATGGTGGTTTGCAGAAAGCATAATGTTATTTCTGAAGACAAAGTGAGGATGACTGTCACTCAGCAATGAAGTACTAGGTATGCTGGAAGTAAAGCTTAACTGTATTTACTATAAAGAACAATTGAGTTAAACCTTGTAAAACACAATACCAGATGTAAATATGCTCTCACAGCGAGTGTACATCACTTCACTTGGATGGCCCCATACCATCCCCATTTGAAACTTCTAGACATGGGAGATTATCTCACTGTAAGGCGACAAATTCTTAGCCTTGATCTGACTTGGTCTGACATCTTATTTTTGCAACGCTTTCAGCACAAGACAAATTAGCAAGAAAGTAAAAGAATCAACATTATGAATTCCTATATTATCGGCGAGTTTTTTTTCATCCCATACAAACAATAACAGTAAATGCAAGAGTTTAAAAAACAGACAAGCTGAAGAATGAGACACTTGTGCAACATCTGAGAACCCTCAGTCAAGATTCCCAAATGTTTCTTAAGTGTCTCACTCTTCAATAAAAGTCAAATTACAAAGAAGTTCTAGGAGAGAGTATTTTACCAACACTTAGAGTAGAGGATCAGAGGCAAGGTGACTGGAGCAGCGGAAGAGGAAACAGCCCAGTATAAAAAAGAACTTAAATGTTCCGCCGCCTAGTTTTTAGCATTTCTTACGTGTTTTCCTTAGAAAAAGATAAGAGAATTACTTCTGAAAATGAATGGAAAAAGATTTCTTTCGGAGGGTGAAACAAAAGTTAGGGGAAAAAAGGGAGGAGGCCGTTGCGGAAAAAAAATACTGATAATTTCCCAACGTTAAGTGATTTTTTTTTCAGGTTTAACGTGGAAATTCTTCTAAAGAGGCATGAATGGGGTTATCAGTTACCTCTTAGTGATTCTAACGATCATCTTCCCGACGGTCTAGTCTTAGATCAGACCTCCTAGGCTGAAAGAGAAATATTACAGTATTAAGAGAAATTAAGAAAGTTAAGGAATCTATTCTGCATGTATTCTGAGCGTTCATAAGACAAGAAAAAAGCTGCAATTTTGCTAGAGTTCCAAAAATTTAACAGGTTTCCTTTTCACATTCATTTGGCAGGATTGTAGTACCTCCCTGGATGGTTGCTGTCGTGCTTCAAGAAGCACGACCACTTCTGCAAGGACACTCGACTACTACTTCAAGAATTCCGACCACTTCTTCATCAGTTCCGACGACTTGATCTAGAGCCCTCAGTCCCTCATTACTTCAAGAGAGTAAATGTGACACACACAGAGACGCAAGAGACACAGACCATGAGAGCCAATTGTAATTTTTATTCTCATAAAGAGCAAAAGAGTGACACACTCTGGAAATGGACCACGGGGACGATGACCCGCGGAACACTCTCCAAGTAGTCTCTAGGTAGGTAGTCTGCCCACCTAGGCCGTCGAAAAAAAAATTTCTAACTTAAAATTTACCATTCACTTGGAAAAAATGATCACGCAGAAATATTGAGTCACAATAAGAATACAATTAATTGATTAATAAACGAAAGTCAGATTCTTCTGCAATTCTCTGAAACATTACAAAACGATGGAATAACCGAAGCTGGAAAGAAAAAACTGACGATACATTCGAACAAGTAACCAGCTTCCAGCTGACCTTTAAACTGAAGAGGGAATTGTAGATGACGTCTCGATACTTCCTGGACTGTCATTAAGTCCCGACTTGATATTATTATGCTCACCCCTTGAATAAGACTTACATCCTCTATTCTCCAAGTCTGTACTCGATTTCTGGTCTTCTTTTCATAGCTTGCATTTGCTTGGAACCGCATTGTGGCAGCCACATGTCAGAGACGAACCCCTGAAGTTAGTGTCATGTCTTCCTGAGGCTGTTTTCTTCTCATTAATATCTGAGGTCATCTGGGAGCAAGTATGCACAGAACTCTCTCCTCCAGCACGTCGATCACATACATACAGAATCTGTACCGGTTCTTTTACTGTGTCTTGTAGAACCCAAGTTTTAGCACTGGTCCACATTGATGCCTCTTCCAGGATCATCACTCTTTGTTAACGTCCTCTTAAGTAAGCTTTGATCCACTTTAATACCTCTCCAGTTATCCACATCTTCCTTCATACTTTCTCTTCCTTCTCCATGCCTTGTCTTCTTCCTTCTTGTTCGACCTTCCTCCTCCTCCTCCTCTTCCTCCGTAATCTTATTTTCATAATTCATTTTCCTTCGTCATATTCTAAATGTCTTGTCTTTCTCCTCGTTGCCCACTTAACCCCTTCAAGCACTTCCTCGTTTCACTCTTCTCCTCCTCCTTTTCCTTTCTTCTTCCTTCTCTTTCTCCTCGTTCCACCCTCGTTTTTCCTCTTTTTAACTTCCTTTTCCTCTTAGTTCCACCCTTCACGCTCCTCGTAACCTTTTCTCTGTTATTCCTCCTCCTCACTCTTTTACTTCTGTACACTTAATCTCTTCTCTCCATGCCTAGTTGACCTCCACGCACTCTTGTTATCCCCCTGTGCTTTCCCATTTTTCTCTCTCCCTCTCCTCTATACTATATAGCTCCCTAATCTAGTTTCCTGCTCTCCCTGTCTCTGTTTTACCTCCATTCCTCTATTCTCTTGTACTCT
>NC_069422.1:44776894-44811024 GCF_026875155.1 Cherax quadricarinatus
GTTTAGTTATTTTGTGTGTGTGTGTGTGTGTGTGTGTGTGTGTGTGTGTGTGTGTGTGTGTGTGTGTGTGTGTATGTATAAATAGCGAGAGAGTTGTTTTTTGTGTATATAAATACATTACAGAACTGCGCTGTAATATAATACGGTAACAACAGCTTGATAAATACAAAAAGAATTTTTATTTTCTTCATATTTCCCCCTCCGTGTGGCCTGATTCGATAGTTAGGGAGAAAATTCAATAGTTGGAACACAGTAGCCTCCGAGGTCAGCACTCGGGCAGGAAGGGCTTGTCCAAGTTTTTCTTCCACTTCCTACGGTGCAGATATTTATGAATCTTTCAGTTTCTATTCGACGGTTGAAATAAAAACATAGAAAAGAGAAAGAATGGTGTTTTATTCGTCAGGGAAAAAACATGTCTACTGACGTGGGTGATTTTTTTTTTTAGATAATGTACCGTTGAAGCCTTTGGTCATGCTCTGGGTAAGCATATATGGTTCAGCATTCATGGTTCAGTAACCATGGTTCAACATCCATGGTTCAGCATCCTCTCGAATATCTGACCAACGATTTACTTTCCACCTCAAAAAAAAAAAAAAATGTCTTATTCTATATTATTCCTGCTGCTGCTCATCTCTGCATGTCATTGCCACTGGTGATTATCCCAGCTTCCCTTCCCACTGCAGCAGTCATTCAAGGGAAACAATAACCCGTGAATATGTTGGCTTTTGATGTTTTATCTGGTATGGTCTGGCCCCATAATAGTGAAAACAGATAGATGACTACGTTTGAATGTCACCCTTTCTTCCTCTCCTCGGCAACAATTCCTACGTTGCTAATAAATTCGGCGCTTTGTACAATACCCAGCTGAGTTGTGGGAGCAATTATTGTTTTCTTGCAATAATCATTGCGAGTTCCATTGTGCTTTATTGTTTGTTTTAGAGAAACACACACACACACATAAGAGCACCACCATGGTTCTTCCCTTCTCCCAGACTGATGTTATGAGGTTCTGTCTCCTTCCCGGCTGCACCTGGGATGTAATTGCAAAATTAGACAAATTGCACTCGGGGAAAATACGGAAACATGGGGAAGGTGGCTATTGTAGCTCCGAGGCAGCCTGGGGGGTCGAACACACTGTTCCCGGGACGTGCTGTAACAACCAGACACGTGAAGAGTGATAAGATGTTTAATAAAAGTAATGCCAAACAATTACACTGAGTCTATGTTAGAGCGAAAGTGGGTGAGGTATTGTTGTTCTTAGCGTAAAGTGTTTAGACTGTTGGATGGTATGTGTGTATGGGGTTGTTATTTAGTTGAGTGTCTGTGAGTGTGACCAGTGACTAGATGGGTGCCCGAGTCGACGCAGCCTCTCCAGTGAATATTACGACTTTGCCGCACAACTTCAGTTGCGTCCGCAGATTCGTCTGCCAAGAACGGCCGCCGTTCTCTGCTGGTGTCTTGGACAAGAAATATGAAGACAAGAAAAATCCATTTCCGGTTATATGAAAATGATTTCAACCATACGAGGCTAATTGAAAATTCATTGAAAACAAAAAGTGCAAGTATATAACAGAGACATTTTTGAGTCTCTTAAAAATGGTTGTAACTATGTCCATAATTTTTAAAGGGTTGGACCGGTAAGCCAGCGGAAGGCCTCGGTCAGATGACCAAAAGTTTCAACGTCGGATCATTCTCGAAGACCCGCGTCAGGAAACACTTCTCCTGTTTCCTGAAAAACCTTACCTAACGTAACCCGAGTCTCTTAAATACACTAATACGTAGTATGTTGTACAATAATAATGTAAGCCTATTATTGGAATACAATCACCTGACATTGTGTTTGTATAGATAATTAAAACTCATCGCCTTCAGTGTATAAATATATAAAATTATGTTCTCTCTCTCTCTCTCTCTCTCCTCTCTCTCTCTCTCTCCTCTCTCTCTCTCTCTCTCTATCTATCTATCTATCTATCTATCTATCTATCTATCTATCTTTCTATCTATCTAACTATCTATCATTATCTATCTATCTTATCTATATATCTATATATTATATATATATATATATATATATATATATATATATATATATATATATATATATATATATATATATATATATTATATATATGTATTATGTACACATAAAACATTATTCTTTACAGGTACCCTGTGCAAAATTACACTCTCATCTGCACAAAATGTCCAGATGTATCATTTACCATTACTAAATCTGTAAGGATACTACGTGAATGAACGTAGAAGCAGGTACCTGAACGATACATTTAGGAATATAGCCATAAATTATGATACAGTAAAAATACATTAAATATTAAAATTTACAATAAAACTAACGAGATGAATTTTTACGTCTTCCAATCAAAACTCAGTTTAACTTGGAGTAGCAGATGTCAACATAGTGACTAGCCTTACCTACCTCTCCTTCAACACTAATATTAAATTTATATATTCGTAACGTAATGTAAATATCTATGTTAAAGATTTTAGGAACGAATAGTGAAAAATCTTATGAATGCGATAGAGACATGAAGTGGAAACGTTGATTTTTAATACGAGTGAGAGTAAGTGGTGAGCCCAGACAGAAGTAGTGAGAGAGGTAGGAACACTTCTACACTAGGTTAGTGTTAATTGTCTGTGTGTCAACTAACAGCTCTCACTAAACAAGTGTGTATTATTATTATTATCACAATCGCTAAACACACTAAACCCACGAGGGTCATGTAACAACGAGTGTGTAAAATATAGTGAAAGACGCGGTATTTTTCCCTCCTCTTCGTAACAGTTATGGAAACTTTAACATTAATGTGAAAAATTTATAAAAGGCAAATGAACAACTTGAGACTATAAGTAATTATAAAGAAATAAATACAAGGAAGTTGACCCATAATAATTGAAGACCACCATAGAAACACTGGTATAGAAGACCACCATAGAAACACTGGTATAGAAGACCACCATAGAAACACTGGTATAGAAGACCACCATAGAAACACTGGTATAGAAGACCACCATAGAAACGCTGGTATAGAAGACCACCATAGAAACACTGGTATAGAAGACCACCATAGAAACACTGGTATAAAGCCCACCATAGAAACACTGGTATAGAAGACCACCATAGAAACACTGGTATAGAAGACCACCATAGAAACACTGATATAGAAGACCACCATAGAAACACTGGTATAAAGCCCACCATAGAAACACTGGTATAGAAGACCACCATAGAAACACTGGTATAGAAGACCACCATAGAAACACTGGTATAGAAGACCACCATAGAAACACTGGTATAGAAACCACCATAGAAACACTGATATAGAAAACCACCATAGAAACACTGGTAAGAAGACCACCATAGAAACACTGGTATAGAAGACCACCATAGAAACACTGGTATAGATTATTATTATTATAATCAAAGGGGAAGCGCTAAACCCGGAGGATTATACAGCCCTGGGGGGGATTGGAAGCATCAGCTTAATTCGGAAACGAGCACAGATCCATTCCTAAATCAAGAGCCCCTCACCAACATCAAGGAACCTTCCTTGAGGGGAACACTGGTATAGAAGACCACCATAGAAACACTGGTATAGAAGACCACCATAGAAACACTGATATAGAAGACCACCATAGAAACACTGGTATAGAAGACCACCATAGAAACACTGGTATAAAGCCCACCATAGAAACACTGGTATAGAAGACCACCATAGAAACGCTGGTATAGAAGACCACCATAGAAACACTGTTATAGAAGACCACCATAGAAACACTGGTATAAAGACCACCATAGAAACACTGGTATAGAAGCCACCATAGAACACTGGTATAAAGACCCACCATAGAAACACTGGTATAGAAGACCACCATAGAAACACTGGTATAGAAGACCCACCATAGAAACACTGGTATAGAAGACCACCATAGAAACACTGGTATAGAAGACCACCATAGAAACACTGGTATAGAAGACCACCATAGAAACACTGGTATAGAAGATCACCATAGAAACACTGGTATAAAGCCCACCATAGAAACACTGGTATAGAAGACCACCATAGAAACACTGGTATAGAAGACCACCATAGAAACACTGGTATAGAAGACCACCATAGAAACACTGGTATAGAAGATCACCATAGAAACACTGGTATAGAAGACCACCATAGAAACACTGGTATAGAAGACCAACATAGAAACACTGGTATAAAGCCCACCATAGAAACACTGGTATAGAAGACCACCATAGAAACACTGGTAAGAAATCACCATAGAAACACTGGTATAAAGCCCACCATAGAAACACTGGTATAGAAGACCACCATAGAAACACTGGTATAAAGCCCACCATAGAAACACTGGTATAGAAGACCACCATAGAAACACTGGTATAGAAGACCACCATAGAAACACTGGTATAGAAGACCACCATAGAAACACTGGTATAGAAGACCACCATAGAAACACTGGTATAGAAGCCACCATAGAAACACTGGTATAGAAGACCACCATAGAAACACTGGTATAGAAGACCACCATAGAAACACTGGTATAAAGACCACCATAGAAACACTGGTATAGAAGACCACCATAGAAACACTGGTATAGAAGCCCACCATAGAAACACTGGTATAGAAGACCACCATAGAAACACTGGTATAAAGCCCACCATAGAAACACTGGTATAAAGCCCACCATAGAAACACTGGTATAGAAGACCACCATAGAAACACTGGTATAAAGCCCACCAGTTTCCCGGAATGCACCGTTACGTAAGTTTTAATATTGTTACTAAACATCATAGTTATGAACATGAGTTAAGAGGACTTTACCCTAGTAACAAACAACAGTGTCTGTAACAAGAAATTCCAAAAACTAAACAAAAATAATTAAACCACCATAAATGAATACAACATGAATGTATAACACAAACCCAATGTTATCGTTCATGCAGGAATTGAACTCGTTCACATAAAATTTTAATAATTGATCACATTCATTATCTGTATGACCTCGGTTACCAGTCGAATTGTAAAGGACCTATTATCAACTGTTGGGTCAAACACGGGTTTGGAAGAACATTGCCAAGAACCTAAAAACATACAGTGCAACAAAACTCAATCTAACCGAATGAATAAAGACATAATATCATTTACAGTATTTAACAGTCAACTCAGAACCATACGATCATGAACAAAAAGGCCATAACCGTGTCACATAAACAATTACAAATAACCCGTTTTCGTGACCTTGGCATTTACATAGTCAGTTTGCTAATGGTCACCCCTCAAGAATTTCCTCACACTGGTGGGGGCTCTGAGTAGGGAATTGGATCTGTGCTCAGTCCCGGAAACTAAGCTAATACCTTCACAGTCCCCACCCACGCTGCAACAACCTACGATTAGAACCCCCCCCGTAATTATAATAGTTATAATTATGTAACCATGGTCGTCATAAGCCTCTCCCTATTGCGGGTTATTTCATGCATAAAGGCATACTTGGATATTGGTGTGGGCCGTGACTGGATAATCAATAATGCACAATATATAGCTTAATTATTTCATGGTTCGTAATTGGTACCATTTCACAAACGTCATTTATATAAATGTGTCCCTCATGGGAAATTCCTTGACGCTGGTGAGGGGCTCTTGATCTAGGGAATTGGATCTGTGCTCCAGTTCCTTGAATTGAGCCTGAATACCTTCCATCCCCCCACCCCACAGGCGTAGTATAATCCTACGGGTTTAGCGCTCCCCCATAATTAGAATTAGAATTAACTAATATTTGTTATGTTGCGCTTTTTTCAGACGTTCGTGAGTTGTCATGAAGTAACGAAACTGATGAAGTAGAGTCATCAAGTCATCTAAAGGGTAAGTAATTAATGGATATTGAAATGAATAATCTACACTAAATATGTGGGCATTAACCCCTCTCTTCCCCCTTCAAATTTAGCTAACTCGTTCGCTAAGCTATCAGTTTGAAAAAAAAAAAAAAATTCTAATTTCATTACCTCGTATTAGACCTCTTGAGACCTGTCGAAATTGTTAATTAGTTTCTTTGTGTTCGTTATAATGCTTGCGATGTTGGCGTCACACTCTTGGGTGTTGATGTCACACTGGGTGTTGATGTCACACTGGGTGTTGATGTCACACTGGGTGTTGACGTCACACTGGGTGTTGACGTCACACTGGGTGTTGACGTCACACTGGGTGTTGACGTCACACTGGGTGTTGACGTCACACTGGGTGTTGACGTCACACTGGGTGTTGACGTCACACTAACACGAGTTCCATAATCCGTCTCAGCTCCTGTTTCAAGAGTCTTGATTCTATTTGATCCTTCAGGGGTTGTTTCTTGATCCTGCTGAATGACCTGTAAATCCGAAGAATTTTAATCACTCTCTCTTTTCTCGAATTAAACGAGTACCTACCATTGCTCCCCTTCCCTCCACCTGGCGCCCTATGACCCTGACGGGTTTAGCGCTCCCACATGAACGCAGTATTCTGGTTTGATTCTCCGTCACTCCCTCAACTTCATATCACTACAATGTTAAAATAATTATGTTCTCGGAAAAGCGCTGAACTAGTAGGGGTCGCACAGCAGCCGCAGTTCTTGACAGTCTTGCTCCAGCTCCTGGTACTAATGTTTCCAGTATAGAACCTCAGTTGCTTTGTACTCACTATTTGTGGTTATAAGGGTCGAGTCACAGCTTCTGTGTGTGTGTGTGTGTGCTCACCTAGTTGTACTCACCTAATTTTGGCTGCAGGGGTCGAGACTCAGCTCCTGTCCCCGCCTCTTCACCGAGTGCTACTAGGTCCTCTCCGTGCTCCATGAGCTTTATCATACCTCATCTTAAAGCTATGTATGGTTCCTGCCTCCACTACCTCACTTGCTAGGCTATTCCACTTCCTGACTACGCTATGACTAAAGAAATACCTACTAACATTCTTTTGGCTCATCTGAGTCTTCAACTTCCAATTGTGACCCCTTGTTTCTGTGTCCCATCTCTGGAACATCCTGTCTCTGTCCACTTTGTCTATTCCGCGCAGTATTTTGTATGTCGTTATCATGACTCCCCTGACCCTCTTGTCCTCCAGTGTCGTCAGGCCGATTTCCCTTAACCTTTCTTCATAGGACATTCCCCTTAGCTCTGGAACTAACCTTGCCGCAAACCTTTGCACTTTTTCTAATTTCTTCACGTGCTTGATCAAGTGTGGGTTCCAAACAGGTGCTGCATACTCCAGTATGGGCCTGACGTACACGATGTACAGTGTATTGAACGATTCCTTGCTAAGGTATCGGAACGCTGTTCTCAGGTTTGCCAGGCGCCCATATGCTGCAGCAGTTATCTGGTTCATGTGTGCTTCCGGAGACATGTTCGGTGTTATTTATACTCACGCCAAGATCTTTCTCCTTGAGCGAGGTTTGCAGTCTTTGGCCACCTAGCCTATACTCCGTCTGCGGTCTTCTGTGCCCTTCTCCGATTTTCATGATTTTCCATTTGGCTGGGTTAAATGTGTGTGTGTGTGTGTGTGTGTGTGTGTGTGTGTGTGTGTGTGTGTGTGTGTGTGTGTGTGTGTGTGTGTGTGTGTGTGTGTGTGTGTGTGTGTGTGTTTGTGTGTGTGTGTGTGTGTGTGTGTGTGTGTGTGTGTGTGTGTTTGTACTCACCTAGTTGAGGTTGCGGGGGTCGAGTCCGAGCTCCTGGCCCCGCCTCTTCACTGATCGCTACTAGGTCACTCTCCCTGAGCCGTGTGTGTGTGTGTGTGTGTGTGTGTGTATGTGTGTGTGTGTGTGTGTGTGTGTACTCACTCACCTATTTGTGGTTGCAGGGGTCGAATCTTAGCTCCTGGCCCCGCCTCTTCACCGGTTGCTACTGGGCCCTCTCTCTCCCCGCTCCATGAGCTTAATCAAACCTCGTCTTAAAACTGTGTATGGTTCCTGCCTCCACTACGTCATTTTCTAGGCTATTCCACTGCCTGGCAACTCTATGACTGAAGAAATACTTCCTAATATCTCTCTGACTCATTTGTGTCTTCAACTTCCAATTGTGGCCTCTTGTTTCTGTGTCCCCTCCCTGGAACATCCTATCTTTGTCCACCTTGTCTATTCCACGCAGTATTTTATATGTCGTTATCATGTCTCCCCTGACCCTCCTGTCCTCCAGTGTCATCAGGCCGATTTCCCTTAATTTTTCTTCATAGGACATTCCCCTTAGCTCTGGAACTAACCTTGTCGCAATTGCACCTTTGTACTTTCTCTAGTTTCTTGACGTGCTTTATCAAGTGCGGGTTCCAAACAGGTGCTGCATACTCCGGTATGGGCCTGACATACACGGTGTACAGTGTCTTGAACGATTCCTTACTGAGGTATCGGAATGCTGTTCTCAGGTTTGCCAGGTGCCCATATGCTGCAGCAGTTATCTGATTGATGTGTGCTTCCGGAGACATGCTCGGTGTTATTACTCACCCAAGATCTTGTGTGTGTGTTTGTGTGTGGTGTGTGTGTGTGTGTGTGTGTTGTGTGTGTGTGGTGTGTGTGTGTGTGTGTGTGTGTTGTGTGTGTGTGTGTGTGTGTGTGTGTGTGTATTATCAAATGTTTGTGCTTTTTTGATGTGTGTTGTGTGTGTTAAAAAACAATCCTCTGTAATACTCCAGAGGGTTTCCAGAAATTAGAACCGCTGGCAAGTCGAAATTTATTCAAAATATGACTAATTCAGAAGTGTTTAAAATTAATATACTGGGAAAGAAACGGTTTATAAGAGCATTCCAGCGAGCCCTCGTAGCCTCCGGAGAGCAGCTGCTGCTACTTTATACAAGTTACACAGTTGGAACAATAGCTAGTTATCTTTTCCTGTCATATTCCATCAAAGACCCCAAAGGGGGAGAGCGGTGACGGTATCTGAAGGGTGTTTCAAAGAAATCCACAGGGGAGAGAGAGCCATAACTGTGCCCCAAAGTCACCTTAGCGGCATCTAAAGGGTGTTCCAAGAACAAGTTGAGAGCGGCCTTCTTCCCTACCCCCTCCGCGACTCTTTAATGACCACCCGAGTAATAACGAGGCCAGAAAAGACTCTCACAGCTGTGGCTGACTGGTAGGGTAATTATCTCATGGGTAGCAGGAGGGAAGGCGGTGGCAGGAGGGAAGGCGGTGGCAGGAGGGAAGGTGGTGGCAGGAGGGAAGGTGGTGGCAGAAGTTCTGGATGGTGACAAGAAGGACAGTACTGGCAGAAGGAATGGTGGCAGCGGTGGGATGACACTTTTAGCAGCAGTAGAATGGACACAGGTTGCAGCAGTGTGATGGATACTGGTCGCAGCAGTGGGATGGATACTGGTCGCAGCGGTGGGATGGATATTGGTCGCAGCAGTGGGATGGATACTGGTCGCAGCAGTGGCATGGATACTGGTCGCAGCGGTGGGATGGGCATTATTTTCTACATGAACAAATCAGCGTGTTTGCGAACGAGTCTTAATAGGTACTATGCTGGCCCTAAGATGCATCAACCATTAAATATTGAAGCCGTTCAAAAGAAGTAAACTGAAAATTATTTAAAGTGATTTAACGAGACTAAAAATTTCACACTTATTTTACACAAAATGGTCAACACTGCACCCACTTTGCTGAACCTCGCTCTCCTCCCCCCTTTTTTTTCATCGTTTTTAGGTCCACCACTGAGGGTTTTGGAAGTTATCCGAGCCGTTTCCAGGAGGATGTGAGGACCCATTGTTGCTGTTGGGGATCCCCTCAAGGGAGGTTCCTTGATACTGGTGAGGAGCTCTTGATCTAGGGAATGGATCTGTGCTCCACTCCCTGAATTAAGCCTAAATGCCTTCCATCTCCCCCCCCCCACCTTCCACAGGCGCTGTATAATCCCTAGCGCTACCTCATAACAATAATAATGTTGACGATTTGCACTGGTTTGTTGATGTAGACTAGAGTGGTACCGCGAGCTTTAGAATTATTGGGACAATTTGTGCACAGCGAGTGTTGGGCTCTAGCTCCACACCAGGCCGTAGAGCCTGCGAAAGTGAGAGAAGGTCACGTCTGACCCATGCTACATCTATCTTGGGAGTGAGAGAACGATACCGCATAGGTTAGGTCAGGTAAGACTGGTCAAGAAATTGACGCGGGTCTAAGTCATATGATGACCCGCTGCTGGAGCTTTTGGTCATCTGACCGAGGCCTTCCACTAGCTTACTGGTCCACCCCTTTAAAAATTGTGGTTATGATTATAACCATTAGATTATCACTATAAATACCGCATAGGCTGTGCCAAGCTCTAGACTGAACTGGTCCGCTAGGTGGCAGCACAGGTGCTAGAAGGCAAGACGCAAATACGAACGCCTGTTTGATCTTACAAGGAATGGGTTCAGTGGTCATAGGCCCGTGAGCATGTCAGTTGTTCCATGAATTCGACCCACATTCCGAGACACGAGTGTTTAAAATTTGAAGCCGGCTGGATGAGACGTTCTCGAGTTATGAGCGAAATACAATCTTAAATTTGAAGGAAGAAAAAAATTCAGGCAACCACTTAAATAACACTTGGAAAATACTAGAGGGACTAGTCTACATGACTCAAGAAATCGTAATGACACGATTGCAAACATGTTGCAGTCATGTTGACGGCAGTGAAGGGACTTGAGCTAGAGTTCGTCACGGCCACGCTAGCTGGAGATTCGTCTGTAAAAACTTGCATTTGTGGTCACAGTGGTGCCTGTGCTAACCTTCCTATGGTGTAGAAATATACCTAGTTGGATGAATCTTATTGTGGCTAGCTGGTCTAGTGGCTAACGCGACGGGCTGGAGTTTTGAGACTCTATGACCGCGGGTTCAATCCCGGCCGGGGGTATGGTTTAGAGGGACTAGTCCCAAATGTGCACACGGAAATCACTCCCTACGGACGAAAACTCGGCAGGCGGTGCAACATCCCCCTCCCCCCCATGAAAAGCAGGGGCGCAGTAAATATTAGGAGCCAAAGACGGTTCAGCAGCCTCCCAACATACATAATGGGGGTTTACCAACAGACCCGTGGCTGTCTTCAAGAGGAAGCTGGACAGACACCCAAAGTCAGTACCTGACCAGCCGGGATGTGGTTCGTACGTCGGTTTGCGTTTGGCCAGCAGCAACAGCCTGATGTGATGTAGTCCAGCTGGGCTTGTGAGGTCTCTGGGGAGACCTAATTTAACCAATTATATGGTCACACCTTTCCTTGGCAAACGTCTGTAGCCACGCCCACGTCTGAGGTCTTTTGTTCTTGACGCCTCAGACCTAGGCGTCAGGTCGTACACGTGGTTGTGGAGGGTGCTTGGACCACCATAAAAGCCCAAGGAAGAGCATGATCATGAGATTCGAGCGGAGCTACTGCTGGGGTGCAGAGCTCCTGAGCAGAAGATTCGGGCAGAGCTCTGGCCTGGGTGCAGAGCTTGAGTAGAGACTTTTCGAGAGGAGCTGCTGCTGGGGTGCAGGGCTCGGGAGAAGGTGCTGAAGTCTCTGGAGGAGACTGTTGGGGGCATTGGGCAGAGACGGGTTGGCGCCGTACTCGTGCTGTGTAGGTCTTGGGACCTGTGGCTTAGTTCCTGTAGTGAAACTGTCCTCTGTGCTATATTGTAAGTTATATTCCTTTTTTCGTCAAGTTGATTTGTATTTCCCTGTCTCACTGCTTATGTGTACCACCCCATTTATCTAAACCCATGATGTACTCCTGTTCCCAAATATTATTGTACAAGGACTTAATAATAAACTGTGTTTGAGTAGAATAGTAATATTCACTGTCCCTGGTTTTTTTTTCTTATATTTTATTATGTTTATATATGAGTGTAGAATGGACGAGGCATTGTTTGTGAGTAGTGTAGAGTTAATGAGATTGTCGGGGGTGGTCACCACTGACCTGTCATTACCTACCTACCTCCGCTAATCATCTCACTCCTACCACCTCGCCTGCCTCTCCCCTGCCTACATAATCCCTTACTCCCATATTCCCCTTATATCCTATTCAATCATTACCCCCCTACATGACATGGTGTCTAAGCGGTGGTGGTTCTTCTTATTTTTATAGTAGGAACCAGTCCCATGTGCCTTCTTTTTGACTGCTCGGTTATACTTATGCTACCATTTGCTACCATTTGATTTTGTGTGTTATTATAATATTATAATCCTAGTGACCTTAACTGACCTTTTCTTGACATACACCATTGGGGAGGGGGGTTACTTTGACTACGATATAAGCCCAGGAAAGAGCGGGGCAAGGAGGTTGTTGGTGACAGGTCCGTCGAGCGAGAGCTCTGGACAGCCGCGTGTGTAGTAGACCACGCATTGGGAATCTCAGGTCAGCTGGTCGGTGAATTAAGAGTGAGTACTAGTCCGTGTTACTGATAACATCTACCCTTCCCCCTGGTAATAAGTCTCATAGAGTCAATTGTTATATTGTGTAAATTTCCATCAGGAGATGTTGTATTCTAGCCCTTTTTGTTATTAAGTAAACTATAGCCATATTCCCATTTTTATTTGTACCTTTTATATGCTATTCCCTAGCTTGTTAAGCACTGGGATATACAGGGGGGACGTGCTCACTCGCCCGGGATTTCCTCCGGTAGAGTGGGTAGAGGTCTCACATGGTGGCAGCGGTTTAGCGTTTATCATTAAACGCGGCTCACGTGCTTTACGACTGGTCGGTTTTTGCTATCAAAACCAAATATTAATTTCTTTGTGTCGCCCATCATTTGTTTTACCGTTCACTGTGACCGTAACCTTAAGAATAAACCAGGACAATCCTACTCTTATGGTTGTCAGGTGGGTGATGACCAAATATAATTTGCGTAGCAAGACGTTAAATTAGGTCTCCCCAGAGACCTCACAAGCCCAGCTGGACTACATCACACTGATTGATCAGGCCCTGATCCACCGCGAGGCCTGGTCATGGACCGGGCCGGGGGGGCGTTGACCCCTCGGAACACCCTCCAGGTATACTTCAGGTATTCTCTTTTGGGGACACCTAATTATTTTTCCAGTACACTAAGCTACACAGCTGCAACAACCAATTAAAATAATTAAATGGCTGTTATTTCCAGTATAGACATCACTTTACAAAAAGTCACTTCTGAAGAAAATGATAAACAACGGTGTATAAATGGCTGGAAAATGATACATAACAGTCTATAAATGGCTTGAAAATGATACATAACGGTGTATAACTGACAAGAAAATTATACGTAACGGTGTATAACTGGCTTGAAAATTATACATAACGGTGTATAACTGACATGAAAATTATACATAACGGTGTATAACTGACATGAAAATTATACATAACGGTGTATAACTGACATGAGAATTATACATAACGGTGTATAACTGACATGAAAAACTATACATAACGGTGTATAACTGACATGAAAATTATACATAACGGTGTATAACTGACATGAAAATTATACATAACGGTGTATAACTGACATGAAAATTATACATAACGGTGTATAACTGGCTTGAAAATGATACATAACGGTGTATAACTGACATGAAAACAAGGAAATATTTATATTTTCAAGTAAATATTGATGTTTTTAGGTTCAGTAACTTTGTCGGATAAAAGAACATGACAGGTAGGCTATAACAAGCTGAAAAAAACTTCTACATAACGTTACATATACATGAGGGGTCAATAACAACTGTATATTTAAAACTTTATTCAATCTGTCAAAAACATTATAGAACTGAACATAAAGTCCAAAAAAAAAGTACTCAAAATATTAATATAAGTTCGTAAAGTGTTTTTTTTTTAGCTAAAAAGTTCTAAAAGCGTTGCGTAACTGCTTCATAAAGTTCAATAACTGTTCCATAAAGTTCAGTAACTGCTGCAAGTATCTAAAATTTGCTATATAAAGCTCAGCAGTAGGTGGTGTTTCCAGCTCAAAGTTGCTGCACCTTCCCTCGTGTATGGGAGAAAAATAAGGACTGGCCAGGGCAGACGGGGCTCGACTAACGTTCTTGTCATGTAAATTTTGGTCATTTATGAGTCGCTTGGTGGGGTGTTTTTGAGGGGGCGGGGTGGGAAGCCTAGGGGGCGAGGAGGGGAGCCAAGGGGCAGGGGGGAAGCCTAGGGGACGGGGTGGGAATTCTAGGGGACGGGGTGGGAATTCTAGGGGACAGGATGGGAATTCTAGGGGACGGAGTGGGAAGTCTAGGGGACAGGATGGGAATTCTAGGGGACAGGGTGGGAATTCTAGGGGACAGGATGGGAATTCTAGGGGACGGGGTGGGAAGTCTACGAGGCGGGGCCGGAAGGCTAGGCGGCTGGGAGGCCCACTCTTCCTCCCTCCTAGCTCATTCTCTCTCCCAGCTCTTTTGATCGTCATCTCCCACCTACAGCGTTCTCTCTCTCTCTCTCTCTCTCTCTCTCTCTCTCTCTCTCTCTCTCTTCTCTCTCTCTCTCTCTCTCTCTCTCTCTCTCTCTCTCTCTCTCTCTCTCTCTTTTATCTGTAAATAGTTCTCTCTCTACCCTTTCACTCCCTAGTTCTATCCCTCCATATATCTCTCAATCCCCTCCACAGTTCTCTCTCCTCTCCTTAACTTTCTACCCTTCACTGGCAAGCTCTTTCTCCCCATCACCTCATAATTTTATCTACCCTCCTCACTCCATAAATCTCTCTACTACCGTTCTCACTCCACATTTCTCTCTACCCAATCATTCCGCAGTTCGAGCGGAGCATTAAACTAAATACTGTTATTTTGAAGTGTATCGCTTGCTGGAAAACCAAAACTGGGAGACAGCCAATATACTAACATATATATGTCGTGCCAAATAGGTAAAACTTGCGATTTTGGCTTAAGTAGCAATGCTCTTCTTGCCGAATAAGGCAAGCGAAAATCTGTGTATGCAATAATTTCGCAAAAATCGTTCTGAACCTAACGAAAAAAAGTACAGTGGACCCTCGAATTTCATCATCCCTTTTCTGTATGTAAAACTATAGTTATTCTCTATATAAAATGTATTGTTTGTTAATATTTCCCATAAGAAATCATGTAAATTCAATTAACCTTTCCGACACCAAAAATTTAAACAAAAAATATTTTTTTATAGGGAATAACTACAGTTTTTACATTCAAAAAATGGATGATGATTTGGAACGCAGGAGAGAGAGAATATCAAAATTTACACTGGAAAATCTTAGAAGGAATGGTCCCGAATTGCACTAGAAACACCCTTCGAAATTAAAGACTGGGCTATGCAAATCCCCCCAGTTAAAAAGGGGGTGCTTGGTACACTAAGAAAAAACCCAAAAAGTGTTTGGGCCCAAGACTTTTAAACAGCCTCCCCCCAAGACAAGGGGAATTCCCAATGGGGCCGTGGCTCCCTTCAAGGGGAGCTGGACAAATACCTAACCCAGTCCCGGATCAGCCGGGCTGTGGTTCGTCATTGGACTGTGCACCCAGAGTAAAAGCTTGGTTGATCAGGCCCTGTCCACAGGGAGGCCTGTCTGGATGGGGGCCGCGGGGGGTTGATCCCGGAAAACCCCCAGGTAGGTATGTTATTATGTTCTTATGCTGAACAGGGGTTTTTGGCGATGAAGGTAGTGTGGTGAAATGTAGGGCCCGTGGACTAGTTTGGCTTTTTGGATAGGAGTGAGTACCAAGGGCGTGTGGGGAGGCCCGAAACCCATCGTGGAGGGGGAGAATTGTGTTATCAAGTGGGGTCCCTAGGAGTGAGGGGGGATGGGCTCGGGCCCCCCACTGACCTGAGGAGCCTACAGGGGCAGCACCTAAATGGTGAAATATAAACTAGTCGGCAGATGGTAGGCTGTGTGTTTGACAGACAGGCTGTCAAATTTTGTCACCCCACGCCCCTCGCAGCCCCGCGCGACAAAATGGGGGGCCCACAGTTTAAAGGAATTACTTACACTAGCTCCCCCAGGGGGGATGGTTTCGTCATAGTAAAAAAAAAAAGGACATAAAAATGAACAGGAAAAAAAAAAAAACTCTCCCACCCGGGGAAGGAAAAATGGTTTGCCACGCTGTTTATCGGGAGAGAGTCCGGAGACGCAGCATGGAACTTAAAATTTTTATTACAGGTTGTCCGCAGGGCTGAATCGTTGACCCTCGTCTAAAAAACGTTGTTGCCCTAAAATTCTCAAACAATGATGACAGTAGCATTTCCTAAGGTGTGCATGTGATCGGGGCAGCCTGCCCTGACCGTAATAAGGCTCTTTTTTTTTTTTATAAAACATGGGTGCCAACTACAATAATATATACCCATGGAATTTTACCTCTGGGTACCCTTCAAAAAAAGTATTTCAAATTACGTGTTGTCACCCTGACTCCTTACGACTAGCATAAAATGTGTGTGCATTTTTTCCCCATTTCTGAAAGCAAACAATTAGCAAAAATAGCGTAGGAGTCAGAAAAATCAGTAGGTACGAAATGTCACAAAAAAGTATTTTTGGTTGGGTCGCGGGCCATAAGTATGGACCCTTTACTGGGCCGTTTTCCGTAACAGTAGTAGGGGGAAAAGGGGATAGACGGGTTGTCCCTAGCATTGGTTGTTTGGGCGTTGCACGCACGCGACCCCAGCTCTGTTTCGGCTGCATTGGTCAAATATTATGTGATCAAGGTGGGTTCTTGTAGTTCCTGTAGCATTCTCCCTACCTCGAACTTTTGCCACGGGCTGTCGTAGGACAGGGAAAGGGCCCCAGAATTTTGGGACAGTTTGGCATACCTGGGGTTAACGGGGTTGGAAAAACAAACTTTGAACCGGGTTCCACTTTGCTTTCCTTGGCAGGGCATTGCGCTCAGACTTGAACCTATCAGTAGCTTTTTTAAGGCTCTCGGTACCGGGGAAAGGGACAAGCTGCGTTTTCCTCATTTTTACTACACGGGGGTTATATATGTAAGTAGGTTAGGTGGAGCAAACATAATTTCATAGGAAAGGTTGTTTTGCCATCAAAGAAAAAATGAGGTGTTCACGACGAGCTGTTGAGGGAGGAATTTAATGTACACAAACATTGGTTTCCCTCACCCCATGTAGTACAATTGGGGTTTAAACGGTTACTCGACACCCGGACTTGCGATTTGTACGTTCAGCAAGACCATTACTGCGGTGGGTGGAGCTACTGGGCTTGGTAAATGTTTTTAATCTGGAGCAAAGACCCTGCATTATGCATTTATAAACTCGCCCCATTGTTGAAAAAGGCAGGGGGAATTGACGAAGAACAACGTGACGGAAAGCATTAGCGACCTTTTTGGTGGTTTATCAGGAATGGGTACTAATTCATGTCCCGCGTCAAGTTTTACCATTACAAGCAGGGTTATTTCCTTCCCCGAGGTCGGAATTTCGTAAAGGGTCGCAGAAGTTCTCCCGGGGGTCCTTTTGTAAGGGATATTTTAGAATGGGGTTAGGCCCTGTAAGGTCCCTTGTGTGTAGGCAAAAAAAAACCCCTGGTGTACTGCTTTACAATGTCGCTGCCATCTTAGGCCCCAAAATTTCATTCGTGCCGTTGATATGCGGTCCTTCCGGGGTGTGCTACACCCGGGAATTGTGGTCAACCAGGAGTAGTGGGATCAGGATTGGTATCCCAGTTGGTAATGGTATATACCCGTAAATAACGTCCCCCTTGGTCAGGAAACGAAGGGGCTGGGACCCCCAAAAGGGGCCCGTCGTTGGGCTCTCTGAGATCCCCAACAGAGAACGAGTTGCCGACACTCACGAATGTATATGCCTGAAGGGCATCAGCTCAACATTTTGTTACCGGGAATAGAAAATTTTGGGTTGTAGTCATTTACGTGAGGGACCACCCCAGCATGCTTTCCCCGGGGGTTTTACTCGCAAAAAAAGGGGCCCAAAAAGGGTAAATATCTGTTAAATTTTGTAGGAAATGATAGATGATATCCCCAAAAAGATCAGGGCCCATACAAGGCTAAAAATTTGCTCTTCACTGAAAAATTTACTTCTGCTTTATAAGGCACGGCTAGATAGGCAATAGGCTGTTTTCTTACCATTTGTTCCTGTGACAAGACTGCACGTGCCCAAATTTTTCTGGCATCGTCTCAAGGTAATTTTCCTTGGTGAAATCAGGGAATCTAAGGGTTGGGGCTGGGTGTTAACTTTTTTTTAAGAAGAAAAAGCTCGTTCCCGATCACCGTCCACTCAAAAGGGGCATTCTTCTTGGAAGGTGTCAGGGGTGCAGCAAAGGTGGGGAGAAAAAATGCGATAAAGGTGCGGGAGAAACCCCCCGGCCTATGAAGGAGGGGCTGCTCCGCCCTCATGGGTCTGGGGAATTTTGCACGGCCCAGATTTTAGATGTCCGTCTTTATGCCTTTGAAATCACTTCGTGCCCGAAATTTTATTTCCCTTTCCCGGAGGAAATGACATTTGGGGACTTTTCCTTTTTGCCTGAGCTAGCGTCCGTACCCTGTCAAGTTTTAAGAGTGAGGGAATCTTGCGACATGACTTGAGATCATCCGGTAGACCATGAGCGTGCCACCTAGGAGGGTTTGGAAATTGTGTCATCAAACACTAAACGTGTTGGGGTTCCCCGCAAGCTGAAGGGTCCCCTGAATGGGAAGACAGTTGGGGTGGAAAATTCAACTCTTTGTCTCATCTCGAGGGGGAAAGCCAGAAAACCTTTAGAAGTCAAAAGTTTAAAAGACCCATTTTTGGAGTTTTGCAACAGGGCGTTCAGAACTGGCAACGGAAAGCAGTCTGGGATGGTAATGATTTAGTTTCCCGTAATCGATAAAAGGGGCCGGTTCCTCCTTCTTTGGGGGCCAGAATAAGGGGAGCATTCCCCGGGGAAGTGGACTCCTCAAAAAATCTCACGGAGATCGTGTAATGAGTTCTTGGCGAAGACCTTTGCGATGTGGCAGGTGATATCAGGGACGAAAGGGTTTTGTCCTTTGTCAAGTGGGAAAAGGGAGGTAGTGGGGTCAAACCCCTTGCTCACCCTCTAGTGCGACTGCAGAACCCTGCACGATTGAGAAAACCCGGAGAAGTTTTTTGGGGCCTTCAGGATGTCTGTCAAAACTAGATCACTTCCGCCTGGCCGGGGGTTGGAAGGTCAGCAGCAGGGCTGCTGGGGGAACTGCACTCACAAGGAAGTCAGGGGGCTTCACCTCCCCTCTAACCGGGGGAGGGGAAATTTACAAGGGCGACAAGGGGGGTATTCTTCCCCAGGTGAAATTTCACTATGCTTTTTGACAACAAAGGGCTTGCAAAATTTCCACGTTGCACTGGTGCAAAGGGTGGTTAAGGGAGGGGCCCTTGATGGCGTGTCGTTGTAACCGCACATGTCTCCTTCAAAACTTGCTCACGTCAAAACCGTAAACAGGAGTGGCGGTTGTGCAAAGTGACGTATACTTTGTACAAGCAGTAAAAATTTCTCGCTGATGCCATGACACGGTCAGCAGTCGCCCGCCCAAAGGGATACTGCGGTTGACAATGCTGTTCTCTACAACGCGTCGAGTTAGAGTGAAGGTTGACGGGGTCCCCGATGGGTTTCACTGGTAAATAAGCGCTGATGGCAAGGGGTGATGGGAAAAGAGTTACTCAAGGTCGACAGGACAAAGGACCCGAGGAGATGGTATGGAAACCCCCGGTTTCCAACGTTCCCGGCACTGTGCATACTCTGAGAAGGTGCACGTAGTGGATCCCAGGCACCCCCCGAAGGGCACATATCCCTTGAATTTGGCTTTCCACTCACCCGCCCATATTTTTTAACACTGTGCTTTCGACCTTTTGGTTTTGTAGTACTGATTTATTTTAAATTTTGTGCAATTTTTGCTACCAGTGTTTACAGTTCAACTCCCTTTCATAAATTTTGTTGCCAGTCTCCTGGTGAAATTATTGACCACCCTTAGCTTCATTTTGTGCACTTCCATGTAGTTCATTCTCTTGCATACATCTCTTATTTTGTGTTTCAGAGTGTACCACTTTTTTTTGTTGTTTTGCTCAAATTATTTCCATCACTAAGCAGTTTACCTAGTACCGTGGTGCCGTGTTCTCTCTGACTCTGTGTTGAATTGTAGCCAGTGCATACCATTTCTTGCTCTGACCTCCCTACTAGATGTATGAATATACAAAATGTGTGATCAGTTTTAATAGGTATATTTTTATTTAAAATGGATTAAAAAATTTTCATGTATGTTATTGCATTAGCGCTACAGTACTGAAAAAGCAATTTTGTCCCTGTGTTTTGCATTTCTGTTATGAAAGAATTTTTCTCCAGTTAGTATTTCATCTATTTCCTGTGATATCATATGACGTCCTGGCGAGGATATTGAATAAGAGGAAGATGGTGTAGAACATGCTTTAACTGGGACAACGCTGCTCCGTGTCAGAGCTTTGTCGACGCTGCTCCGTGTCAGAGCTTTGTCAGCGCTGCTCCGTGTCAGAGCTTTGTCGACGCTGCTCCGTGTCAGAGCTTTGTCAGTGCTGCTCCGTGTCAGAGCTTTGTCGACGCTGCTCCGTGTCAGAGCTTTGTCGACGCTGCTCCGTGTCAGAACTTTGTCAACGGTGCTCCGTGTCAGAGCTCTGTCGAGTTACGATCAACCTCTCACAAGGCTCAATCACCTTGCTCTTCAGATCATTGATAGTGTTTGACTTTATCAAATTTCTTTAATATCTTGAAGATTTAGCCGTGTGATCATCCTTTCCTCAGGGAACACAGATTTAATTGTGGGAATGAGACGTATATGCACAAGCATGACATTAACTGAAGCAGAAGTTTAATCACTGGTGGCATTATCAATCCTAATGATAAATCTGCAAGCGGAGAAACGTCTTTTGCAATAAATATCGTAAGTGTGCTTATGTATCTTATCTGCACAATTGTTGGTAATAACATGTCTATCCATGTACAAAAAGTAGTGTTTCTTTTCCGTCGAAGAGTTCACTTCTCAGTGGTACTAATTTAATTGTTCTCTTCACTGTGTTCATATGGAAAGGGGACTGAAACTTTTTAAAAGTTTTGAACTCTGTCAAATTGCTGGACTTTTGTTGATCTTATGAATATACAGAATGACTGAGAATTCTTACAAACTTCGATCTTCTGCATGCTTTTTGCGTCGTGTGACCCACGTGGTTTAAAATCCACTTTTATTTAAAAAGGGAAATTAAAAAAGGGAAGGGGTTATTGTTTAGGAAGGGGGTTAAAAAAAGGGGGAATTTTGGGGGGGGGTTTTGTTTTTTGGGTTATGATAAGTTTTTTGGAGTTTTTAAATTTTGGAAAGGGGGGGGAAGGGCGGGGAAAAGGAATTGAAAAGAGGGAAAAAGGTTTTGAACAGTTTAAGGGAAAAGGGGGTGAGAGGGGGGAGGCGGGAGACGGGGGGGGGCAGGGGTTGGGGAAAACGGGGTGGGGTAGGGAGGGGCGGGGGAGAGGGAGGAAAACCCCTGTCGGCGGGGAAAAGGGGTTGAGAACGAAAGGGGGTTTTGGGAGATTTCGGGGGGTTTGGAAAAATTTCCCCCATAGGAAGAAGTTTAGGGAATTTTTTTGGATTTAAAATCAAATTTTTAAATAAGGGAAAATTTAGGGGTGGATATTTTTTCAAGGGGAAACCAAGATTTTTTTGGGGGGGGGAAAATTGAGGAAGTTAATGAAAGAATGATTTAATAAAGGCGGTTTGGTTTAACCGGGGAAAATTTATAAGGGGGTTTAAATATGAAGGAAGAAAAGTTTTTTGGGGAAAAAAAAAAGCGGTTTGGGGAAGGAAATGGGGGAAAATAGGGTTACTTTGAAAAAAGATTTTTTTTTTGGGGAGGGGTTACTTTTGGGGTGGAAAAAATTTGTTTTTTAGGAAGGAAAAGGGGGGGCGAAAATTTAAAAGGAAGGGAAAGGGGGGGAAAGGGGCAAGAATTAATGGGGGATAAAAGGGGGATTCCTTAAAAATTTGATTTTTGGAGGGGGGGAAAAAAGGGGGTTTTAAAGGTGATAAAAAGGGGGAAAGGGGGAGGGGGTAAGGGGAAAGGGGTTAGAAAGAAGAGGGGTGGGTAAGAGAAATTTAAAAGGGGGAGAAAGGAAAATGAGGAAGGAAAAGGTTTAAAATTTGGGGGGGGGAAGAGGCGGGGAGTAAGGGGGGAAAATTTAAGTATAGAAGGGGGGGAGAGAGGGGAGAGGAGGTGGGTGAACAATTAGGAAGAGTTTAAGGGGGGAAATAAATTTAGGAGGGGAGAAGGAGAGGGGAAAAAGGAGAGAGTGAGAGGGGGGGGAGAGGGGAGAGAGATGGGGGAAGAGAAAAGGGGGGAGAGAGGGGAGAGAGAGGGAGAGGGTTCAATGATGTGTGTATGTATATGCTTGTGGTTAAAAAAGAGTACAAAACCTTTATTCGGCGAAATGTACCCCCTTTTCATTGAAAGGCTATCCCCCCCAAACCAGCGAACCAGGTGCTAAGGGTTGAGGGGGGGCCCAAACGTTCAATCAGTACCCGGGTTCCACCCAAGGGAAAAGATGGCTTTGGGCAATGCAAAAGGTGTTGTGGGTCCCACACACCTGTCTCCCAATGTCTTTCCCCCATTCTGAGGGGGTTTAAAGACGGTCTGTCTTAGGGGGCTTCTATTCTCCCTTGGGTTTTTTCCCCCCCCCCCCCCCCCATTGGAGTGCACAAAATCCCTTTTGAGTACATAGTGATTTTAGTGTACATATTTGTTTTATTGGGGAAGGTAATATAAATAAAAAGTTTTTTGCGGTGTTTATTTTGCCCCTTTTTACCCCCAAAGGAAAAAGGGCCCTTTTGGGGGTTTCCTGGGTTGTAAAAATTGCAAAATTTTTAACCCCAAAAGAAGGTCGAAATATAAGATAAAAACCAGTCTCTGTGTTTCTGTTTTCTGTGTGGGGTTATTGACCCGTTGAAAAGTGTTCATTGCCCTTAGCTATTATGTATGTATAGGGATATATGCAAAAATGTATGTATTTTTTGAGGGAAAGAAAAGATGAGGGAAAAAGAGGTCGCAGAAAACCCGAAAAAAAAGGGAGAGATAGCAACGGGGAAGTAGCAAAAATAATGAAATTTGAAAAAAGTAATGAAGGGAAAAAATTTTGATAGAGGGAGCATTTTTAAATTTTTAAGGTATATTAAAAACATAAGTGTACGGGGGCGGGGGGGGGGGAAAGAAGTAAAAACCCTATAGGGGGGCAAATTGCTTCGGATTGGGCCCAAAAAATTAAAAAAACAAAATTAGGCAATCTGGAAAAAAATAAACTATCGTTGAAATTATTTTTTAAAAACTATGAAAAATTCATAATCGGTGTTTTTATTTTTTTGATATATGCAACATGGGAGTAGGGAAAACCCCCAAAAAAGGTTTAAGAAAAATATTTTTTGTTTTTGAATTTCATTGCCTGGGGGGAAACGTCGCCAGTAGAGGTTTTCTTTAAAACGTTTTTTTAATTTTACCGTATGGTGTTAAGAGCAATTCTCCCCACTTTTAAAAACATTGATACTGCCGGGGAGAAATGGGTGTAAAAAAAAACCGATCGATGTATAGAACAAATTCAGTGGGATGAGATCTTTTTTTTGATTTGAAAAAACCCAAAGTGTGGGGGCCCGAAATGTTTTTTTAATTTAAAAAAAAAATTTCTTTTTTTAACCTTTAGCCCCACCACAAAAATTGTTCAGTCTGTTAAAACGCATGAAGACAAGGCCTTGGTACAAAAAAACCCTCCCTCCCCAGAAAAAAAAAAGGCAAGTTGAAATTTTTTTGGGATATCCCCGTATTTTCTTTTTTTTGGGAAAAGGGCAAACAAATTAAACCTTGATATGGCTGAGGTTAAAAAAGTTGCAAGAAAACCCTTTGTTCACCCCCAAAAAATGGGGAAATATAAAAATTTACGTTTCGGGAAATATACCCTCGTTTCCTTTTTGGGTTTAAATTTGAACAAAACCCCGGGTCTGATCATTAAGATACACCCACCTGTTCACCCCCAAATAAAGAATCCCTCGGGTACCTGAAAAAGGGAAAAAAAAATGATGGTTAATTGGGGTTGAAGCCAAAAAACTGCTTGGGATCTTTAAAAGACTGAAAAGGTCACCCTTTTCCACTGGTTGGTTGTTTAGTGTTAAAAGCCTATCGACTCACGGGTCATTGGGGTACATATAAAAGGTTCCCCGCCAGTCCAAAAAAACTTCGCCCTATATTTTCAGCATATAGTATAGAAAAAAAACAAAACTTCATTTTGGGATATATTTCTGCACGCTACTGGTTGGTTTGTTTATTAATGGTTTTTTTTTTCTTTTTTTAATGTGAAATATTTTTAAAAATTTTAATTTGTCTAGAAATATTTTTTTAAATTTCCCGCGAGTTGTTTGTGAAACTTTAAAATTCTGGTATTTTTAAATCTACCCACCCAAGGGATTCGGTGCCTTTTTTGTTTTGTTAAAAAATAGCAAAAATTTCATTAATAGTTTATTATGAGCATTTTTCCCAAAGCCCTACTTATCCAAAGATTGGGATACCCACCTCTTGCCCTTTCCCGTTTGTCTTCTCCCCTGTCAAATTTTGGGTAGGGATACAGGGTTTCAGTTTGCAGACAGAATATAAGAAACTTGTTTATGCAAAACAAACAATAACTGTGTTTATAAAGTTTCTAATAAAAATTTGATGAAGCTCTTCCCAGAGGGAAAAGCTTTTCCCATACGAGGTTGTTTTAAAATTTTTATTTTTCTTCAACTTTGAGTGCGATTTTCACGGCTAGGGGAGGGGAGGGGGAAGTGCTCCCGAGTCCCTCGAAAAACTGGTGGGTGTGCTTTTTTCTTGCTGAAATTAACAAGAAAATTTTACTGACAAAAGTTTCGTGTTTTTTCCCCTTCACGCCCTTCGAAGATTTGTCTCTGGCGAGGCCCCCAGCGAACATCACCGGGGGGTCTTGTTTTTTGGGGAGTACTGGCAGGGGGACTGGCTGGTCTTCTTGGGTTTCCCTGTACCCCCTGGGGCCCTATGTATTAGATGTCCTAGGTTCCCCAAATTTTACTAGTTTAAACCCTTTTAAAATAATGACGGGTTTTTGTGTGCTCCCCCCATTTCCAGTGGATGGGGAGGTTATTGAAAAATTCCTTTCTTTCCCTTTTTTCCTGTTTAAACCGATCTTTTTTTTACACCTTAAATTTTTTGTATTGACAGTACTGTGGACAAATTGAAAATGTGTTACAGGGTCCCCGATTTGGGTATTAAGGTGGGTTTAAAAATGTTATGAGAGGGGGGGCCCTCCTCCAGGTAAGGTGTGGGGACCATAGCCTCTTTAAAAGTCAGTTAAAAGCTTAAAGGGAAAAGACTTGGATTTCCTTGAGGTTGTTTAAATATTCCATTTCTCCTATCACCCACGGACTGGCCCAGCCCGGGCGGGGGGGGTTGCCCCCTGAAACCTCCCCAAGTATACCCCCATCTTTTATACGAAAATTATATGCTTTAAGTTTTATGTAAAAATAAAGGCGGGGGACTGATTTTTGATCAGTTGGTGTCGTAAAAGATGGGTTTAAAAACCCCCATTTCTTTTTAAAAAACAACAAAATTCCCTTGGAACTGGGGGCTTTTTCCCCCAATAAAAAGAAGGTTTTCCTAATTTCCCGGGAACAATAATGAATGATGGGGGAAAAATCACTATTTTCTGACGTTGGGTTTTCCCTGAGGCTTCCCCGTTTGAAACTTCACCCAATGTAGATGCACCTGTTTTTGGGTCCCCCAACACTTACTATATGCCCAAGTTTGCAAGGAAATTCCATCGGGACCCCCATACGCTGCCATTGGATCTCCCAAGTTGGAGCAGCCCCCCTTCTACTGGGCTTCCAATGTTGCAAGGTTGATTTTAAAACCTTTCTTCACCCTTTTGTGATTTTTTCCCTAAGCCTCCCGATCTGCCGGGAGGGCTTTCCCGTAGTTTTAAACTGTTTGACGGGGTTTCGAAAAGGTGTGTGCCTAGAGAAAAAAATGAGTATACAGTAACCCCCGAGGAGTTTTAAAAGGCCAAAAAAAGAGCTCGGGTTTTCCCCCAAACACACACTCGAACTTGTTGAGGCGTATTTTCATTTAGGGTTTCTATTCCAGTGCGATGTTTTTTAGTTTTTAGGGGGAAAAAATTGGTCTGGTGAGAACTTTAATAGTAGGGTTCCCAAAAAAAACCTGGTTTCATAAAAGACATTATGTAGGTCGCGAACCCCAACATTCTCCCTAAAGTGTTGGGGGGAAAAAATGTCTTTTACAAGTTCGCTAGACGTTTTCCACAGAAGACGGGAAAATTGAAAGAATGGGCATGTAGTGTGTGTACTAAACCTATTTGTGTTGCAGGGGTTGAGTATAGCCCCGGGAACTGCCCCTTCATTTTGTTTTGGGTCTCTTTTTCTCCCTGCTCCATTAACTTTTATCAAACCCCGTCTTAAAAATATGTATGGTTCCTGATTCCACTTCGTCGCTTTCTGGCTTTTCCCCTTCCTGCAAATCAAAGACGAAAAAGTTCTTGTGTGTGTGTGTGTTTGTGTGTGTGTGTGTGTGTTTTGTGTGTGTGTGTTTTGTAGGGACTCGCCTTTTTGTGGTTGCAGGGGTTTGAGGGCTTCCCGCTCTGGCCCCCCCTCTTCACTGACCGCTATTGGGTCTTCCCCCCCCCCTTTCTCCCTGAGCTTTATTTATTTCTGTCTTAAAACTATGTATGATTCCGCCTCCAATACATCCCCTTGCCCGGGTTTTCCCTTCTAAAACTCTGTGGGGAAGAAATACTTTAAATCCCCCTTTGGGGTCTCTGAGTCTTTAAACCCCCCCAATTTTGACCCCCCTTTTTTCTGTGTCCCTTTTCTGGAAATCCTGTCTTGGGCCAAACCCTTTTTTATTTTACGCAGTATTTTGTAAAGTCGTTATCTTTTCCCCCCCCTGGGCCCTCCCGTCTCCTTGGGCGTTAGGGCCGATTTCACTTTAAACCCCTTTGTAGGGGCATTTCCCCCTTTGTCTGGAAAAAATGCTTGTTCAAAAACCCTTTTCACTTTCTCTAATTTCTTCCCCTGCTTGATTAGGGAGTGGGTTTTTAAACTGGTGCTGCGTAAATCCAAATATGGGCCCGACGTACACGTGCATACAGTCTTGCGATTTTCCTTTTTGAGGTATCGGAAGGCTTTTCTCAGATTTGCCAGGCCCCCCATATGCCCCAGCAGTTATTTAGGTTTAATTTTGTGCTTCCCGGGGGAAAGTGCCGGGTTTTTTTATACTCCCCCCCAAGGTCTTTTCTTGGAAATGGGTTTGCAGTCTTTAAACCCCCTAGCCCATTTCTTTGTTGCGGTCTTTTTGCCCCCCCCCCGATTTTTCATGATTTGCATTTTGCGGGTGGAATTCGAGAAAACCCGTTGCTGGGCCCCGTGTCCCGGGCCCGTCCAGAAGAAGCAATCAACCCCCCCCTCTCTCTCATCTCTTACTTCTGTTTCTTTATCAAAAAAACTTTCCCGAAGGTTTTTGGGGCACAGGATTTGCCCTTTTATGAAAAGTTTCTGGTTGTTTTATTTCTTTTGTTCCGTTCCCGGTGCTCCAAACCCCTCCTGATAAAACTTCTCCAGGAATTTGTTTCTATATTTCGGGCAGTGGCAAGGGGCTGTGTTTAGACCTTTTTTCTGTCCCCCTTTTTTTAAAAAAAGGGGAACCCAAATTTTTCCCTTTTCCCTAACCCCAGGTTGTTGCCCAGTTTTGAAGGGATGTGGTTTAAGATTGTGGTTAAGTGGTTAAAGGGGCCCCACGCTTTTGCCCCCCTCTCTAAGGACCCCCGGGGAGATGTCCCCGGGCCCAGTGCCTTTAAGGTATCAAAGGGTTTCTTAGCTTTTTCACCCCCTCCCCCAGTTTTGTGTATGTCAATTTTGCACTTGTTAGTGTATTCCCTGTTGGTGTCCCCCTTCCCGTCTTCCGGTTTCCCTTTCCCGTCTCCACGGGGTTACTTCCTTTTAAAACCCTTTGTTAGCTCCTCAATCCTCTTGATCGTTTCGGGGGAGTTCCCCCCTTCTTTCCCCAGCCTGATCCCTGGTCTTTGGGCTGTTTTTCTTTTCTAATGTGGCTAACAGCGTTTCGGGTTTAGACTTGGGCTTTTTATGCTATGTCGTTTTCATTGTCTCTGGGGCCCTTTTCCTTTTTTGTGCATACTCGTTTCTGGCTTTTTCGACTGATTTTCTTTTTTTTCCCCCGGGGTCCTTTGCCCTTTTGTACCTCCTCCATTCTCTAATGCACTTAGTTTTTTGCCTCCCTACACCCTTGGGTAGGGAACAAGCCCCTTTTCCCCTGCCTCCTTTTCATTTTTTTGTTACATTTTTCCCTCATTTCGTTTAACCCGATTTAACCCCTTCCCCTGTCCACTGAACCCCCCGAAAGGAAAATTCCTCATACCTGTTTTTGTTTTCCCCTTTCAAAAGTTTGGGTTTTCCCCCTTACCCTGTTTCCCCCTTTCCCCTTGAGCTCTTTCTATGTATCAAAAACCCCGAACCACGTGATCCCCTTGCTCCAAGGGGCTCTCATATGTGATGTCCTCAATTTTTGAAAAAATGCTCGGGTGAAACAAGGTCCAGTCTTGTGGGTTTTCCTCCCCTCTCTCTTTTCTGGGAGTGTCCCCGGCGGGGTTGATGCGGGGGTTTTTTCCCGTAATTTAAACCCTCCCTTGGTCTCATGTGTCAGGGGCCCCGTGAGGGTCAAGGTTTTCCCAGGGCAATTCCCCATGGGGTTTAAATAACCCCTTAACCGTAACTTTGCTTTGCACGATTTGAGCCTTCGTTCTACCTCAGCCCGTGTGTCCCCCATCACTCTGTTATTTCTTCATTTCCTTTTTTGGCCTTGCAGTCCCGCAATGGGAATCTTTAGTTCCCCCGAATGAATTTTTTGTACTTATAGTCCCTTTTTCCCCCCTCGCCATGCTTTTTTTCCTCAAAACCCCCTCAGTTTTTTATTTAGTAGTGCAACCCCTCCTCACCCTCTGCTGCTTTTTGTCTTTGCTTTAGGATCTTTAATCCCCTGGAAAGGAATGCGTTCTGTTATTGTTCAGTGGTTTTGTTTCTGTGGGGTGCTTGTTTTTGGGGGGTTTCTTTTATTCTTTCATGCCACTTGTATTTTTTTGTTAATCCTCTGGTTCGTGTACCCACCCCAATTTTTTGTCCGGTGGTCCTAGGAAAATATTGGGGTTGGGGAGTGGGAGCCCTGGGGGGGAGTATGGGGGGGTTTTCAGTGTGGGTGGGGTTTTGTTTGGGTTGGGGGGACCCACAGGGGGGTTTTGATTAATTAGAAACCCCGGGGGGTTTTTCCTTAACCCAATTCCCTTGGGGTACTTTGGGGGGGTTTTTAGGGGGGAAGGGGCCCCTTGGGATGTTTTAGGGGTGGGTTGTGGTGTGGGGGGGGGAGAGGGAACCGTGTGTGGGTTTTGGAGGGGGTTTTAAGGGGTGTTTTCGAGTTGGGTGGGGTTTGTGTGGGGGGAAAAATTTCCCATAAAGGAATTGGAAATGGATTTGTTGTTTTGGTGGGGGAAAAATGGGAACAGTGTGTTTGTTGTGTGGAAAAGGGGGGTTTTGTTTGGGGTTGTTTTGGGTGTGTGTGTTGGTTTTTCGGTGTGTGTGGTTGTGTATTAAAATTTTAATTTATTTTATTAAATTTAAAAAAGAATTTTTTAATTTCTTAATTTTTAAAAATTTTTTTTTTTTAAAAATTTTTAAAATTTAAATTTTGCCTTGGGATTTGCGATTTGGTTTTTAAAATTTTACCTTTGGGGGAAATTTTTGTTAATAATTTAAAAATTTTTTGTGTTTTCTGGGTTTGTTTTGTTTTTCTTGTTGGAAAAATATTTATTAAATTATAAAATAAATTTTTTTTATATTAATTTTAATTTTTAAATTTTTTAAAATTAAATTTTTTTAAAATTTTTATTAATAAAAAATTTTTTTAAAAAATTAAGGGAAAATTTTGGAAACTTTTTTAAATAGGGAAAAGCCCTTTCCCTATTGGACAACATTTTTAAATATTTAAAAATAAATTTAAACATTTTAAAATAAAAAAAAATATATTTATTTTTTTTTATAAATTATTTAAAAAATAAAAATATATTTATTAGGAGGCTAAATAAATTTGTTCTTTTTTAAAAATTAAAATTTTTTGGAAGTTTTTTTAAAATTCCCTTTGGGGCAAAAATTTTAAAATTTTTTTCTTACAATAAAAATTTTAATTTTCGGGGTTAAGAAAATTTTTTAAAGGAAAGGGCCCTTAAATTTTAAAAGGTTCTTTTCCCCCCTGGACCCCTTTTTCCCCCCCTTTCCCACCCCTTTTTATAAATTTTTTTTTTTTATAATAAAATTTAAAAAAATTTTTCCCATTTTTAATTTTTATAATAATTTAAAAAAATTTTAATTATATTTTTAATGGAGAGGGGGGGCAGCATATTTTTAAAAGGGGAATTTACCCGGGGAAACCCTTATTTTTAAAGGAAAATTACAATTTTAAAAAGGGAACATTGCTCCTCCTTTCCCCGCCACCCAAATACTTTTTAAAATTCCAAACCCCTATGCCCCATATTTAATATAAATAAGTGGTTGAAAATAAACTGGTTTCCCCAATTCGGGGGACAAAACAAAAAATTTTTCCCCCTTTTCCTCTTTTTTGGAAAACTCATTTTGCCAATCCCCCTTTTCCATTTTTTTTCTTATCCCGTAATCCCTTTCTTCGCCTTTTCCCCTTCCCACCCCACCCAAAAAAAAGTGGGTTTTTGGGTTTAAAATAATTTTTTTTCTGGCGCTTTTTTCCCTTGAAATTTCCCTATGCATACCGCATTGTAAAATAGATTAATCTGTGAATTTGTTTATGGTAAGGGGGAGCAGATACCTCTTCCTTCAAGGGAAGGGATGAGGGTTCCTTGATGCCGGTGAAAGGCCCGTCAGTTGAAGAGGATCATCAATAAATCAGAACACTCAGCGTGCACGTCGAGAAAGCTACAATCGCTTCATCCCTAGTCGATGCAGCCGGTAGGTATCTCACCATCTCTCAGGTGCCCCAGTGATAACTATCACTAAGTGGATAGAGCATAAGTGGATCTGGTCCATTAATTCAGTGGCGCACATCAAGATAATAATTTTTATTCCTGGTTGTCTGGTCAACCTTTGGGTGGAATACTGCAGTTATAGCTAGTGCGGCATTGTTCCGTATTTTACTGTTGACAGGATTCGATCCGCGTCGAATCGAGGGTTGGGAGAAACGTATAAGCAGGTTTCCTGACACTTGCTACCGCTGCACCAAACAATAGATACCGAGGAATTTGTCGGTCCGTAATGCAAATAATCCACACTGCTTTGTTATCTTGGGTTATCTTGCTTATCCTTCTGGGTTCTAATCCGACTAAATTTCTTTTTTTTCGGTTAGACCGATACCCGTTCACTGTGCTATGGTCATTAAAGCTGCATTTTACTTGTAATTTATCACTCAAGACTATTTTAATCCCTAAAATAGAATTAATACAAAAAATTCTTTATATATATTTTGGTGAAGGGCTCTTGATCCAAAAAACTAGAGATACATGTAGTGTTCGTGGTTCAATCCACAGCATGAATGGAAATGTTAGGCATGTTTCCTTACATCTGGTGTCCCTCTTTACTTAGAAGTAAATAGGTACCTGGGTGTTAGTCGACTGGTGTGGGTCACATCCTGGGTGTTAGTCGACTGGCGTGGGTCACATCCTGGGTGTTAGTCGACTGGTGTGGGTCACATCCTGGGTGTTAATCGACTGATTAGTAAGTTTATTCAGGTATACACAAATACAGTTACATAGATTATCATACATAGCAGCATATGTGTAAGGAACCTAGGATAACCCAAAAAAGTCAGTGATGTGGGTCACATCCTGCTGGACAAGATTGAATGACCCCAGTGGAAACAGGACAGACAGACTTCAATGTTGCACTGACTTTCTTGGGTTATCCTGAGTGGCTAACCCTCCGGACTAAGAATTTGAACAAATTTGATCTTAACTTTGGCAAAAATTTAACATAATTACGAGTAGTTTCAGCAAAGTTAGCCAGAAAGTGCTTTGCCACCGTTTTCTTTTATACTGTTACCAAAGAAAATCGTCATATAAAAGAGGAGGAATTCTGATTTTAAATTAAAATTAAAAATTTAAATTCTTTATTTCTCTATTCATATTACAATGTGGGGTTGACATATTATAAAATATTATTGCATATTATAAATTATTTATTACAAAGAAGGACACTAGTATGCCTAGGTATGTCTAGGCATTTCGGGCAGACTAATACTATTTCTTACTTTATATTGACACAGGTTATGGATCATACTGGTACTAAAGTAAGGATTATAAACCCTGAAGGTTAGTAAGTAAGTTTATCCAGGTATACACAAATACAGTTACATAGTAACCCATAATACCCTCATAAAGTCCGTGCGTCATCAGGGGTTGTCTGTCTTACTTCCACGGCGAGGGTCCGGGTTCAATTCCCGGCGAAGGGGTGGAAACACTGGACGTGTTCAATTTTCTCACATGGACACTCTCCTCCATGTTTCGATAGGTAACCATTACTCTAATAATTCCCTCCAGGTATGTCACAGACACATACCATCAGCAAGAGCTGATGGTATGTGTCTGTGCAATACCTTTGTAACGTTTACTACTTGTTGAAGAGATCTGCCTCTACCTTCCCGGCCACATGGGTAAGTAAGTAAGTTTATTCAGGTATACACAAATACAGTTACATAGATTATCATACATAGCAGCATATGTGTAAAGTACCTGGGATAACCCAAAAAAGTCAGAGTGACTTATTTCCATTGGGATCCTTATTTTGTGTAGCTACATTCCTCACCTCGCGCAGGAAGACTGGCTTACACTTTATCATTCATCTGACGCAGCTTTCAAGTTTGATTTTCATGTTCCATCGTTCCAGATACTTGTTTAAACTATGCAAGATCAGAGTGCAATTAGGACCCTGTTGCGTTCAGGGCCCGTTCTTTAGTGTGGATGACCTATTAATGGACTAATCAGTCACATCCCGTTTAGAAGCAGTACTAACCTAACACTACCTTATAGTTTTACAGCGAGTCTATAGTCAGATACGAGAATTCGAAATGTGTCTCCAATTCTTTGAATCAAGAACCTTACAGCATCGAGGCACTTCCTGTGGCCTGGTATGCAAGGTTGGAAACATTAGGACGTTTTTCTAAAGACACCTGCTGTCCATGTTCACCTATCAGTAAAATAGGTACCTGGGTGTTAGTTGGCCGGTGTAGGTCGTATCCTGGGGACAAAATTTGACCGATATGCCCTGTATAACAAGGGGCTTTCTATATAATAGTATGTCACTGATGTCAACTAGGTCTGTATACCTTGTACATGTACTTGTAGAAATAAATTATTATTATTGTTATTATTATTATTATTATTATTATTATTATTATTATTATTATTATTATTATTATTATTATTATTATTATTATTATTATTATTATTATTATTATTATTATTATTCCTTAAATGGATATGGCAACGTAATTTTAGCAAGTTAGCCATAATTTTTATCTCTTATTCATTTTCTATTGTATAATTATCAAAGAAAATTATATTTTAGGGTAAACTATTTTTTTTGAAAATGTGACGGTAACAGTAACTTTATTCAGATACAGATACACATAAATACAGTTACATTTATTATCATACATAGCACCATATGTATAGATTACCTAAGATGACCCCAAAAAAGTCAAAGTGACTTATTTCCATTGGGGTCCTTTTCATGCCTTATTATTATACTATAAAGGAGATATACGAGGTATAAGGTAAAATGAGTTATTTATATTTACAAGTGTGTTAGCTGTATAAAAAGTCATCCTCCCTTGCTATCGCTACATTCATTAGGTACGTTTTGGCTCTCTTTTTGAAGTGGCTCATACTATGACAGGCTTTGACATGTGCTGGCAGTTTGTTCTACTCTTTATTTCTATACAATAAAATGTGTTTGAAGCCTGGCCACTGACTGTGGGTACTACGAAGGTGTGTTCCCTTTCTCTAGTACTATAATTGCTTTGGTTCCCAGATTTGACAAACTTGGCAGCAAGATATTCTGGACACAGCAGTTTTATAAATGTGATTTAACTTCATTTGTTTTACTCTGTCTTCACATTCGCATATCCG